>LUCH01004188.1:35591-57647 GCA_013368495.1 Paragonimus heterotremus | reverse complement strand
ACCGTTCTAGCCTTAGAAATACGCGCCTCTATTTCATTCCCTACACCTCCGCCGCCGCCGCTGATGCAGCTTCCCAGGTATACAAACCGATCAACAAACTCCATGACTTCATTATCTAACATTAAATCTACGTAATCACAGCAATCTTGCAGAAGCACTTTGCATTTCGAGGCTGCAAAGCGCATTCCGAAGTACTTAGCAGAACGCGAAATAGCGTTCAGCGTTGCTTGTGCCGCTTGAAAGTTGTCAAATAGCAACACCTTATCGTCAGCATAATCAAGATCAGTCAGCCTTACACCAGGTAGGAGGTCCACACCGGCATCATTTGAGTGACGCAAACAGTCCTCCATTATTTCGTCCATCACAAAATTAAACAAAAGTGTTGAAAGGGAACAGACTTGACGAACGCCGCTTATGATGCTGAAACTATCAGACAGCTCACCCTAAACTCTAACCTGAGCCGAAGTATGGGAGTAAAGCGCCGACAGTATGTCCACATACTTGGTCGGTACAACCCTGCGTTTAAGCGACTCTAAACGTGTAGATCGATCCACCGAATCGAACGCACTTTTATAGTCGAGAAATACGATGATTGCTGGCCGGCAGTATACATGACGCTGCTCCAAAATTTGACGAAGGGTAAAAATATGATCTATACATCCCCTGCCAGGACGAAACCCTGCCTGTTCTTCTCTAAAGTTTAACTCTCGAACTGCAGTGAGTCGACGAAGTATAATGCAGGGCGGAACCCTAGAAATGACTGGGGTCAAACAAATTCCCCTATGGTTTTCGCAAGAGCTCCTGATACCCTTTTTGAATATAGGAACTATTATCGCGTGACTTCAGCACAGAGGGATGGTCTCCGTCGTCCAGACAAGCTGAAACAGCTGAGTCAAGATCTCGACTAACACCTCTCCACCTTCTTTAAAAAGTACTGGCACTAGATCATCTGGATCAGGGGTCTTATTACGATTGAGAGCCGAGATGCAATTGCAAACTTCAGTCTCAGTGGGTCGAAACAGGAGGCCAGCTAAACTGACCCTCACTGTGTTCCACCTAATGCTCTAACCTTCCGGATTTATCATAAATTAGTGCGCCTTCTGCCTAGCTGATAGCTTCACTGACAGATGGTCGCTTGGGACCAGTAGCACGGATCAGCTTAAAGAGTTTGCTGGAGTTCCTTGAAGCAAAGACGGTTTCCATTTCTTTAACATTCTCCACTAACCAAGCCTCACGATCAACATTTAGACTACGTTTCAGCTTCTTACGGAGATCTCTTCTAGACTTATTATGTGAACTGCCGGGAGGAATCTACTGTCTGGCTCCTAACAACTTCGTGGGTTTATCTGAGTTCCAATGTTTGTCAAACTTATGTACCCCTACGCCGCATGCTGTAGTACCTGCTTCCCGAATAGCTTGTTAGATTTGTGTCCAGCAACTATAAGGATCATCGGAGTGAGTACCACTGAGGCAGCTTTATAAGCTGGTTTGGTACTTATGCTTTACCGATCATAAAGCCAATTTATCAACAGCCAGTCGTTGCTGTCGGTAGGGTCGTTGACCGGCAAAAGTAAAAACAAAACGACAACATACTAACGCATGATCTGAGTCCAAGTACGTGCTCCAATAAGAACGACAGTCTTGGATGGGACCACGCCACCCATGACTAACAGATATGTGGTCTATCTGAGACCAGGCCTGATTCGGAGCAGGCACGAGCCAAGTATAGCAATGACGAGAACGATACCTAAAACTAGTGCTGGCTGAAAATAGCTTATGCTCAGCGCACACGTGCAACAATCACCCGCCATTCTCTGATAGGTGTGACGCTATCCCATATCTGCCACCTAAACGAGATTAGGCTACACCGAAGCGGCCGATCTGAGCATTCATATCTCCGGTCAGAACAACTATATCAGATCCACGTGTCCACCGAAGGAGAGCAGCCAGATCCGAGTAAAATACATCTTTGACGCCGACGTCACTACAGTCAATAATAGCATAAGCAAACACAATGAATAAATTCCTGAAAGTCCTGCGTCTAGAACTGGCCTTAACGGAACCTGCTAAGCGGACGAAGCAGTCTACTGTTAACAGGAATCCAATCTACTAGTGCAGCTGCGGCTGTCAAACTGAGGACTCTACCAACTCTAACCTGACATGTAACGGCGGCTGTAAAGTCACCCGAAGTGTGCAACCAGTATCGGGTAGACAATGCGGATGATGTTAGTTCCATACGCTGACAATTGTCCTGGATTGTAATTTCCGAGATACAGCAGATATCGACATGCCATGAGTCTAACGTTCATGCAAGAGTGGCCTGTTGACCTATTTGTTTTAGTGTGCGAACGTTGAAAGCACCTATATTAATTCACATTCTGGGTTTAAGCAAGGGACGAGAGAGGCCTGAAGCTAAATGGCAAGAGGCGGGACTTACGGGCTCATTGTTATCACGGTTGGCTACATCTGTTGTGGGACCTGTGGAGTAACTATCAGAAATGGAGGTTGGGAGGGGCCTGAGAGCTAAGTTTGATAGGACAGTGGGGGGCGGCGGGCAGCAGTAGCATTTTTTTTGCCTATCCACCCTGCTGTATGCAGTAGATAGGGCGACCCGGCTTATACTGTGAGACGGCCGATGCAGTATGGAATTACTGGTGTTGTGATTATTCATGGTTGTGTGTGGGCTGAGATACTGCCAGGAGGTCCAGACCTAGACGGGAGAACGATTATGGTTCTCAACCAAAGCCTTTGGCTGAAAAGCCTATACCGCAAGGCATCGAGTGGGTGGCAGTGTACCAGAACTGGTACGTTTTCCGGAAGAAGATGCCAATGTTCTTCCAACTCCCAACCTGGAGGACCAGGAGAATGGTTTGTCAGATCTCTACCTATTGACCTGCCTGGCATGAGTGACTGCAGCTTAGCCCAATAGGTCATCGAGATGTGCAAGCCGTCACACCACGTCAAGATCCAGTCCCGTTGTGACAGTGACGGTGAATCTGTCAAGACGACCACTCAAATCCACAAAACCAACTATATATAGCGTATAGTCAGAGTTATATTATAATCCACAACAAGATGGTCGGGAATTTGCAAACCTTTCCGTGGGCGAGAAGACCACTTGATAAACTTTCGGTCGAAACCGCCGAAGGCATTATAAACGGCCCGAGTGAATAAACACATTTCATATATTTACCACGAAATGGACACATAGAGCAGCAAAAGTGCAGCAATAAACGGCAAGAAAAATGCACAATGAACTTATTGAAATACCCTTTTCAGCTGACCACTTAATTCGTGTTATATGCGACGGAAGGGTTACCTTTCAAGAAAATGAAGATGGCACTAATAGCACCGTCAAAAAGGTAATGCTGGATAACACAAAAACCCTTGCGTAATTTTAAAAACAAGCAATGATGTGTAGCAATAGTGGCGAACATACCCACAACCCTGGATTAACGACGGACAATAGAACAGTCAAGGGTTACCACTGAAGCTAGTATGCGATTAAACAAATGTGGTATTGTCAATCCGATCAACAGGTCAGAATAGTTAGTCCAAGTATAGTGGAGAAGACGATCGATTCCAAACAAAAAACACCAAACAGGCCGTCCACGACACAGTATCCGTGAGTACACAATTGATACATAACTCATCAGCTGACAGCTGGCACAACTGGAATGAGGTCCAAAATTCAAAAGGGCTAATGGTACAGCACTGCCATGAAATCACGATGTATACGATATTAAGCAGGGTTCGACCTGCTGAAAGGCTAAATATCAAGGTCAACTGTATTGTCAGTACACATGAGCGTCAGGTGGTGTTGATAACGAGTCGAACAATGACTGTGTAATGTTTAGTGAGAAAATATCAATCATGTAAAACCGATGAGTATGAATGTATCCGTCAGATCAGAAGCTGATGCAGAGCAACAGTTAGTGAAGCAAACTGTAATGTGCAATTTCTAATGATAACTCACAATATCAACTGAAAAGCATTCTGTTCTGGAAAATTCTACCATGAATCGAACAAAACTGCAGAAGAACTGGCATGTTTAGATCAACCGCAAGGTAGTTCGAAACCGACATACGGTAGTTGTAGGATCACCCATTTAGGGGTAACTGATTTTGAGGACATCCCTTATTCAGATCATTAATGTGAACAAAAGTAACACAAAGCTTACTGCATTTTTCAAAGTCACAACAAACATCGAATTTGACACTAACCAAATCACCACTTTCGATAGGTAGACTACAACGACCAAGTGCATAAATATACATTTAATAAATCGGGGGGAAAATCGATAGTGAAAATACGGTTAGAAGATGAACCATCAAAGTATCCATGGTCAAGTGAGTCAACGGGCAGTGGGAATTAAATAACTTAAGGGTGAATTGATTGCAAGCCCGCGAGTACAAACACATAGGTGGGTGTAACAATCATCAACATCGAGAAAAAAACTGAAACACCATGCCAGGAAATGCCGTACAATTTTTCAATGACACAATAAGCAACCGGTAGGATAAAACTGGCGAGAGAAAGACAATGGATCTAAGTAACGCGTGAAGAAGACAACGAAGTATGGAACACGGGTTTGTTTCTTCTTCTTCATGGTTGTGTGGCAGTTAAGCATCAGTGTGAACCACTAATGTATTGCTGTCTATGATGATGATGATGATGATGATGATGATGATGATGATGATGATGATGATGATGATGATGATGAGGATGACAGAGAAAAGTGAAAACAAAATAGAATCGGAGGTTCAGCAAACAGTTCACTGTGATATTATGGTGTCGCATAGACACCAGTAACATTGGAATTAGACTCAATCAAAAAAACAGTGGAGACCAAGTAGCCTATATCAAGGACCATAAGAACGAGCACAGGACCGAGAAAAAAACCGGAAGACTTACCAAATGCTTATAAATGGAAGGGTAAGCGGACTTCAGTAGAGCGTACAGTATCTCGCCATCTACTTGAATTCGTTCCTAACAAAGAACAAACGACGAACAGTGATACAATGAACAGATGTTCACGGATGTGTTCGGTATACAGGAATACACTCTTAGTATTTTTATTCTCTTCCATTTACACTGGTAGAAAAAAAAGTAGAGATTCGAACCTAAGACGAGATGCTCATTCAAACACAGTACGGTCGAACACAAGGCCTTACTACACTTTTGGACTTCACTTAGAACACACCAAAAATGGTAATCAATCTCCTCCTGCACTGAGAACTCGTTGTCATTGTCGTGTGCGATTGTCGTAAGCGTCGCGGTGAACAAATTACTATTCGGTATAACGAAATGAGAACATTTACCAATAGGTCAGTCGGAATAGGTCCCGTCTTTCTGGCAGGTCAAGACCGCCTTGATTGGCAGAGACGGTGGCTGAAGAAGTTCCGAGAACAGGCGGTCAATTAAGTTCAATGGTGAGAATGTTGCTGCCACTTGGTTTAGCTGTTTGTGAAGTATCAACGAAGCCAGGTAGTGAAAGCTGCAAGGGAGCTTCCTGATGGATATCACCTTACTCGCACTTGCAGCTCGACTGCTTGTTTACAAGGCGCCTTGACAGTAAAGGTTTGTTGTTAAACATGTAGGGCTCATTCCTCTCCTTAGATCTGACTTTAAACTGGAATTTCACTCTTTTCACATGAGAACAGTCCGCGCCGTCAAATCCAATGCAGTAAGTCCAAGTGATTCAATGATACAAAAGTACTCTGTTCAGACGCTGTATATACCATGGTTGGAAACGAGTCGGTGATCGACGTGCACACACGAATCAACGAACGAGTGTGACGCAACGAACCGATCAACCCAACATGAAAAAGCTGACCATTCACCTTCCCTTTCTGTAATCAGTTTGACTCACATCTCGATAAAATCTCATCATTACACCGACCTGAAGATTAATAATCAAAAACAGATATCCTCATATATTCCTCTCCATTCAACTCAATTCACATCCGTTGGTTCCATTAAATTTGAACAAAATCGGCTAAAGGCATAAGTTACACCCTTCGTTACAGATCACTTAAGTTAGTCCCAGAATCGCTGCAACTGAGTGTGAGGAGCTGTGGCAGCTTGTATCCATCCTATGGAATAGAAAGTATGGGCAGGCTCTATAATGAATGTCAGGAAGATGGGATCACCAGTCAAACAAGTGTCAATCAATACACACATGTGTGAGTCAGCCCACTGAAACAATCAAGTCAGCATATGCACTTATATGCGCGTACGTTCTGAACTCAAACAGAAGTAAACAAACCGTTAAACGAACAAACTTACTAATCCGTCGTCGTAATAAGCCTCCAAGTACCGCTCGCACACTTCGTTGAATGTCCAGAACGCGTCCACTTCTGGCATAAACATAAGTAGGACAGCAGCTAACGGGGCTTGGCCTTGACAGTAGCCTTTATCTGCATGCCGAATGGTATAGGCCTTGAGCAAAGTATACAGACTTTCCTGGCTGATGATCAGTCACGTGGAAGCGAGGTGTGGAAATATAGGAAGAAATGCCGAAAGAAATCGATACAGTATACTAATCTGGTGTTCCAAGCACATGACACTGGACATAAATCACACAGACGTGTAAACGGAGAGAAACGGCCGAATGGGTACGTGAAAATCACATGTAGGTTGTATGACAAAATGTGCTGCGTAAAATATTTTCGAAATAGGTGGACACAGACGGTCATAAATTTCGGAGGACCATTACGCAGTTCCAAGATAATGCCGTGTGGCGTATTTAAAAGCCGCTTCATCAAACCAGTTTTCACCAACTCAGTCACTGAGTTGCTCTATCCTAATTTGTTAACACTCTGTCTTTTACACTCAACTATTTACAGCGCCGCTGATACCAATAACAAAACATGCGATATCCTAACTTTTAGACTGTTCAAAAGTGAGCAATCACTGTACGCCACAAGTGTCACCGTACTCTGAAGCGACAAACAATGACAGAGTTATACACTCAGTTGCTGATTACGTCAGCCCGAAAAGTTTATCAGTCATCTGAGACAATGATCTTGGAAAGTGTGCTCACAAACCCATACCAGGATTGATCAGTCTCAGTAATCAGACGTGTGCCCACAAACGTCACCGATAACGAGCAACACCCTATCAGATCGAGAGAAACTGAGTCACTGGGAGCCACATTGCATACACATGACAATGTAAACCAACACATTGTCAACGTGAACGGAATTTGCTACCATGAGTTAATTAAGGCACTAAGCTAGTGTACGTTACAATTACAAGTTACCTAGTGAGGATCATAGGGTTTTATTAGTGGTCACCTCAGGGAGTCGGTCAATATCAAACGTACAGGCAACAGGCCAGATCATCTGAAACAGAGCACTGTTCTGTGTAGTCGGGGTAGCTAAACATTTCATTTCTAAGTTACCATGTTCACGAAAGTTTAATGAAGTCAGCGGATAGACGATAGCATATCGATACGAAATAGGATTAATTGTACCTAACAAACACATACGGGCAAAACAAACTGGGGATCACGGAAAATTAAATATGTAACCGATTTTGGAATCAGCCTTGGCTGCCAGATTTATTTCCCAGTGTCAAGCAAAATGTGTGAAAGTCATGTGATAAGAAACTATGTTCAATGATATCGAGGTGTGTCATAGACTACATAGATGTCAAGAATACAAGAGACGATCAGATGAACACATGACACAATCAATTAACATGGTAGTGACACTGTTGCCTTACACAGCGAAGTTAAAGGGGTTATAAATGCCCCCCACAAAGGATGATTAGTCAAAGATTGGCGATGACTGTTGGAATATGATGATCGACGTGCGCCAGACTTGAGATATCGCGCGATCTCAAACGTACTCACCGTGTATACCAATTGGGAAGAACAGAGACTTGCAGTTTTCTCGTTATATCCGCAGAAAAGAATGGGAATAATCAAAACAAACCATTATTCTCACTGTGATTTACGTCAGGTGAGTAGACTAAATATTTTGGAAATTGTCTAAATCAACCAATATCAACAGTGCATACAAACAGTCGTTAGACAATAATGGCTGTTTACCAAGGAGTGGAACGTAGCAACGTACTTTACTGTGCTCTAAAAAATAAGACCTACCCGTGACCACCTTTTTGGCTGAAAAGCTCGTGAAAAGGGAATTGACGGTCAATATCTCGCCGAATTTGATCGCACTGTGCTGGAACACCTTCCTGGATGCAGTAATACTCGTACAGAGCAACAGGATCAGGATCACCCGTTGGCACCAACGTAGCGCGGGCATCCTCGAATTCCGTCGTTTCTGAATTATTGCCCAACTCAGGTGGTTGATGCGGAGGCCAGAGCATAGAGAATGAGGAAGCTACCGAACTAGAGTTCATGGAGGAATCGTAAGAGTCGGTGGATCGATTACCCGGTGGGACTAACTGATGGGTGCAAATATTTCGAATACTAGCACTATCGGTGCCTGAATTCGTGCTCAGACTGGCATAGCCGCCGGAACTACTGGCGACTGCGGCCTGGTCTGTGGTGCCTATCGTGTAGCCGGTCACAGGAATGGAAGAACAGTTATCGTGAACTGAGACAGGTGTGGTGTAGGCAGAATAAGCGCTCATTGGTGGATTAGGCTCGGTCAAAAAGCTATTGGGTCCGTTGTAAGCCAGGCTGTGGAAGCTACCGCTGACGGTTCGCGAGTCACGCATCTCGTTGTGATCAGCAGAATCTCCGTTCAGTCCCGCTTGAGACCACCTGAAGACTTCGCTATTATTGTCTTGTCCAAGTGGTAATAACTGATCGGCATCTCCAGCGCCTGTACCCACGCGCTTCTTAAACAGTCTAAGCGAAGGAAAACGAGGCTCCTCTGAGTAGGTTGGACTTGCAGTGCTGGTTTCAGAGAACGGAGGTAAATGAGAGCTGTTGCCCGTGTTTCTGTTAACCAAATGCAAAAAGATGATGAACCTACAGTGTGCATGCGATCGCTGAATAAACTAACCAAAAAAACTGGTCCAGTAGCACAATACGATTGGCAAAACACGGAAGCGTGCAGTGAATTGGTGCATGGTTCAACTTTTAAAAAAGTGACCAGGAAAAAACGAGGCAGCTCACCGTCCCACAACACTCAGTTTGCGATGAATGAACTAAAAACGGGATCAAACTGAGCTAGAAAAAAGTAACCAACGTTTAGAAATGAGTCAGTAAAAGATACCGGAAGAAGTACCTAACAGCTTGAATTCAACGAAAGCAAAAACAAGATAGGTTGGCAACAGAAAAAAGTCGTCGAAAGATAACCACAGTAAAATTTAGAGGTAGACACACATACCACATGGAATTATGGAATACTGGAGCAACATTATTTTTCATCTTAACGGTTATCAACAGAGAGTTAATTGTTGTTGCCATACTACATACTTTAGTATGTGTGGGCTGGAAACCGTCAAAGCCAACAGAGACAAAGAGAAAACAATTTACACTCCAATTAACGATCGTACATACGTGGACGTTATTGGCATCGAACTTCCCATAACCCACAAATAACAAGTGGTAACAGATGTAATACTGGCCCGAATACCCGACTGCGTCTTAGTAACGTGTGACTCAACAGATCATGTGCAAAACCGGTGATGCTGGTGTAACTAAAGCATTCGGGAAAAAGTGTATTCAAACGAACAAATTTTTGAAAGAAAGATATGTCTACCCACAAAGGTAATCATACTGTGAACAGATCAGCAATCACGGGACAAGAATAATCAAGCTTCTTCGGAAAATACACGAAATAACCCTACTAACAAAGACGACCAGTCATGTTTGCCATGAAAGGTCGGTCGCTGTATTCCCGTTTCTATTTAACCATTTGCACTTAACTGTTTAACAGTGTCATCAGTTTGGTAACCTGGAAAATGGAACCAAGTACGCAATACAGACAAACACTGCTCGTCAGTAGTGATGTTGACAACAGCAAAAAGATGAGCCAAAACAGAGATTAATTCAGAAAACTTTACTTTGAACGAAAAAAAACCGGACCGCAAATTGACAGACTGTTCACGCGCAGTCATTCAGTGTAACGTCACATTGGTTGCAAATCAAGAAGAAATGCATAGTTAACAGAGCGAAAAAGGCTCTGAAGACCACCGTCTGTCGTGCGGCAAAGACTGAATTAGTCACTATGACGATGTCGATCAGTGAACACATCGATTTCTGGTCAGTCAGGTTCGACTAGCACACCACTAATCCGAGTGCATGTGCATTTAGTGTGTCTGCATATGTAGCCACAGCACACCAGTTTGCTAATTCAGTGAAGTAAATCCTCAAGTGGTCACTAGGCTGTCGCATTTTTCCAACAGACAAACTGGTAGATTGACGACGCAATTTTTCCACGTTCAAACTAAACCTTTAGTCTGAAGTTCTTTAACGAAAAACACCGTATTAACAACCATAATCGCTCTATGGCAGCACAGGACATTGCATAGTCAAGAGATTGACCAGTACCGCGAAAGTTGTTGGTCTAATTTGCGTTCTCATTACGCATGCCAATTTGCATTCCACTTGAGAAATAAAATGCAGCCAGAGAACGCCGTGTGTGCGTACGCTGAAAGAACCAAGTCAATCCACATAGCAATTCTGTAAATCGTCTCAAGATCAACAACCGCAATTTTCAAATACACCACAAATCTGCAGAATAAACTAAGCGGATTATAATGACCACATTCAATGGCGTTGTTGGCATGGAACAGGTTAAACGGATAACAAACTTGATCTGAATTGAGAAGTAGCATTAGGAGACCACAAGCAGAGAGATAAACACGGTTTACCATAATACTGAAGACGAGCTGGCCGGTTCGGTCAATTACCAGTGATGTGCACTGGCAACTCGGCTTTTCGTTTGTAGATAAAACGTAAACAGTGGCAGTCGTTGATGGGGGTTACATGAGAAATGAGACACCAAGTCCCAACCTTCCTCTCGCTTGAATTTCCAAACAAGAATTTATTCTTCGTATAGTTTTATACCTAAACGTCAATGTCGGCAACCGATGAATCGACGTCGATTATGACGACGAAGTCAATAGTTCGACAGTGTAGTAAAGATCAAGGCAAGGTTAAAAAGAGCCAAGTAACCAGTTGTTAGTTGTAAACGGTTATTAACAGGTCCAAGGGCAGAAAATTCGCGTGTGCATACACTAATCAATGACAGCGGTTGGAAGTCAAAGTAACAAGTAACCATTCCACCTGCTGTTCGAACCAACGTAACCTGCAAGATAGGACGTTTTGCCAATGAAGTGGACAATATGTTCAAAATACACGCAAGTCGAAAAACATTTTACAGTGGTAGAATAAATAGTTGAATCACTCGATGATCAATTAAAACCAACATCACGTAATTAAGCCAGCCTTTCTCAACTATTGTCTTATCTTGAAAAGTATGTCCTGGTTCCAGATCAACAGAATGGATCATCACGTGGTACTGCAAGAGCGCTGACATTGCAATCGTTTTCATAAATCGAATCCAATATTGACAAGAGCAACAAACACGACCTTGAATGTCACATGGCACATCGAGCATTCCGTCCTTGCAATTCACAAGAGGCTGTTACGAATTGCTCTGCTAACAAGCTGGTGTCAGCCGGAACGTCCCAGGATAACAAAAACAACCGAAGTAGTTCAAACCATTACAAAAGAAGTAGACCAAAAGTGAGATTAAGTAGAGGCAGTGTTGTGAAGGCACAAAAGCTGACATAATTCTGTAACATTTCTAACCAGTAACTTGATCGAGCAGGAAGTTCCCAAACAGGCAAGCGACGCCTACTGATTTTAATTAACAGATCAACCAGGGACTTCATGTTTCACGACTTTATCTTTGCCTCCTACCAACATCTTCGTGGTTCTAACCAACGATCGATCGTTTCGGGGAACAAGGTAAGGCGAAGTAAAGACCCAATCAGATCAAGGATCATGTGACCAAGCTACAAAAGATTTTGTAGCCCAGTGACTAATAGGAATGGTGGCAGATTTGGTAGCTCGTGTTGAAGGTTTGGGTGTGTGGTCGTTTGCCGAGTTTGGCGCATAGATTGCAAATGTTCTATCACTGAACGAGTCGACAGCTTTAGTATGTCAGAGTTTGATCAGAAAGATCAAACCTATACGCTGAACGAATACTGCACTTCCGTTCGGAAACTGGCTGTAGACAGCTCACATTTCAAACCTATAGAGCAAAATGGACCGCTCAAATATAATGGACACCTTTCCATTCAGAGAAAATCAGACGTGTATTAGAAGCCACATGTGACCAGGAGTGTCCAGTAATCTTGTCCTTCTCACAGAAATCTCATTTACAAAACTGGCGAGATGATATCCGAAAAAATTAACAGACTTAGGTGGATCGTTTATAATAAACAAGATAGGAATGAGAGCACACAATCATGAAACACAACCTTTTAATTCGAAGGTAGAAAGAGCACTTCATACAGACCGAATCGGTCATTTACTTTCTTTAGAACAGTTCATATACCTTCCTTATGCTCTCGAGTGATACTTGTTTGCCAGAGGCAAAACAACTGGTAAACACTGATGGTTCCAATGTGTCTGACAGGGTCGTCAGAAAACTGCTTTGAAAAGTACTCTCTCAAATCTGGGGATTGATGATGACTCGAGTCTACGATCCCAGCATCGTCACTCATTTGAGCCCACCGTCGGATGCTTGTCGATCCAAGCGCTTCTTTCTCAGCATCTCAGGTGACGTTGAAGCCGAATCTCGTGGTCAGACTGGATTGGAAATCGTGAAGAGTTCCAGGGCAGAGAAATGTCTGCACGATTGGATCCCAGCGAACAGTCGTTTACGTGCTGTCGGAATCAGCATATCAGTTGAAGTCTGTTAACGCGAATCAAAAGTGTTACATACTCATTACATCGGCGCACGCTCCAACGGATACGGGTTCAAATATTATCAAAGATACGTTCCACGACGAGTCGGTGTACGAGAAAAAGATGGTCCAACTATCACCAGTCAATCGAACTGATTTGACAGGTGGGCTGAACATTTTGAGGAACAATTCGGCTGACCTCAACTAGACCATGCAGACGACGGGACCTGAATGATCAGCTGTTTGGTCCTAGATGGCCCGCCGTCAGAAAAAGAAGTGGCCCAGGATATTAAGTTATTGAAGCTCCTGGTTCAGACTTTCTTCCTCCTGCTTCTTTCAATGATGGTGGGGTGAGGTTGATATCAGAACTGACGAAACTGTTCCAGACGATTTGGGAAATTGAAGAGGTCACAAAATATGAAGACCCTGACTATTCCAGTGAGCAAAGTGGGTAAGTGTTTCAATCAACGGCATGCTTGAATTCATATCATTTCTAATTCTTCCACTTAGTCTTCTTTCGTTGATTTTTAACCTTTTTAATAACATTTTCTTCGTCTACAGCATTTCACAACACTGTTGAGGTGAGCGGCGGCCAGAACCTTCTGGTTCGGCTTAAGGACGTTGTGATGACGAATGGGATGCGACAAAACAAAACAATATGGCCCACATATTCCAAGTTGATCAGTTTTCGCCGTAGGAAAACCGCATGACAGTATTATTGGAATCATTACCCGCGTCTTCTGGAAGGTTACCCACGGCAGAGTTGAACAGACAGAAGGATCAGATACTCGCGGTGGATACCACTTCTAGTGCCGAACCAACACTACAGTTGTCCGTAAACTCACCTTACCAATATGGTAGACATACAATGATATCAATGGGTTCATACAGCCCACTGGAGTTGATCTGTTCTGCAGAACAGTCCGGCTGCTTACAACAATGCTGATGCTGGCAGGCCCGTTGTAGCAAAAAAGCGTTCAATAAAGCAGTCTTTATTGTCCAACCCGCTGGTTGCCATGATACGCGCACGCTCGCGGTTAGGAATCAAAATTCCAGTCCACAACACCCTCCCGGTTTCCGCTCACACGTCGTGTGCACTTCTGCCTGGTTTATGTGCGTGACCGACGCCTTCTGTCGGGGGGTTTCCCACTTGCCGTTCTTCGTCTGTTGGTCCGATCCAGTTGAGCGATGGCTTATCAGGTCGCTCATGCTGTCCATGATCCACTCGCTGTGGGCTCTTGGACGTAACTATCCCCCCTCCGCGTTGAGTTATTTCGGCGAGTGTTGGAACACTTGCACCTCGTGCCTGATTGTTCACCATATTCGCCCTTCCATTAAGAAACTTACCGCGATTGTACCAAGGCGCCAAGTGTACAACAATGCTCCATCGGCCACGACGACCTTGATTAATTTGAAAGCTCGTATTCCTGCAGTTCGTGATGGCGAATGGTCCAATCCACCGCCTTCTAAATTTACCTGCGCCGGGGTCGGATGTTTCTGGTCGGCTGTAATCTCTTACTTTCACCTGGCTTCCGATCCTGAATGGGTGCCATTTATGTGTGTTGTATCTCATGTTATATCTTTGTTCACTTCGACGCTGTCTTTCTGTTGTTCGCTTAAACGCACGGTGTTTCAGGTGGTGTCATTCTTGCGGCAATAATTGTCCCCCTCGGTCTCCGGACACAGACAACCAAGAGAATCTTTGGTTTCTTTCTGCAGGTGAACTCAAATGGTGAACTCAGTTGTTTCATGCTTCGTCGTGCGGTATTCAAACAAAACATCCAGTAGTCCCTCTTCCCAGTTACTACCTTTATTATTCAGCCATTCCTTCATTGTACGACTGAACCCCTCCGCTAACTAGTTAATTTGTGGATGGTACGGCGACGTTTTCAGGCGCTGAATCTTGCAATTCTTCAACATGTGATCAATGCACCCGATGCACTGGTTGGAATCTTTCTGTTTCTTCGCCAAACTGGTAGTCTCTAAGTATGACCATATCACACCACTGAGTAACTTGAACGCAAAAGAGTCTAGATTGACACCTCTGTGGATTTCGCACGGACGTTCGGCGTACATTTGTGAAAGCGGAAATAACTGTTGATAAGCATCGACTAAGAGGTATCTCCCCAGATTGCTAAACTTTCAATTTTGTCACCTTCATTTCGTAACACCAATTTAAAGAGGTGTGAGAAGCGACATACCAAAAATTTGGTACGCTTCCACAACGTACGTTTCACTATCGTTTCTAGTTTCAACGGAGCCGGCTGGAACGTAATAACGGATGATTCCAGTCCAATCGTCTGTGAAATCTGGTTTCTCAAAATGTTCAGTCCATCTGCCAGGTCCATGAGGCTGCTTGGTGATACATATGGTCTCACTAACACCAACTCGACGGCCGACATAATTACGAACCAAGATACATTGGTACGATTAACTCACTTTGATCGTCCAACAAATGACGCTAACGGCCTTTACGCGAACCTTCAGTCAATTAACGTTTAAGTTCTCGAATAAAGTTCTCAAATAAAGAACCAAGAGGAATTACGCTTCACCTGCGTCTAACCAGAAGGCACTTGCATCGACAATTCTCTATTGGTGGGTTCAAGTGAATCACAAGACGGAATTATACGCTCGCGTTTAAGAGAAGTAGCACACATCGTGATCCAAACATGTAAGAGCACCTACCAAAGGAGACTGCTGAACTGCCTGGTAAATAACGCAGATCATGAGAGCCTCAATGTACACCCAGTTGTGTTGGCTTCAAAAAACAATTACCACATGCGGGTACAAAACAGAAAAATTGGGCGGCGAACTATAATGGGAATGGATGGTGGACGAATAGGTTTACTATGAAGAGAACGATTAATACTGGCATTCCAAAGCAGTTTATGTCCCGTGAAAAGATTGAAACCTGGGGGACCCCACGCTAGAGACCCAAACCCAAGTGTCTAACATGCAAGATAATGGGCAGAAAACTCTTGGCAGACTCAACCCCGATCCAATGACTCAAAAGCGTAACTCATCCGCTAGTGAAGGGGTAAATTAATATGACAATGGTTAATTATGCACGCAGCAGATGAAGTAAAAGCAATATTATCTCCACTTAACGATACCAAAGGTATTTTGACTGCGTACTGTACTACAATATCAGTCACAATCAAAGGTTAGGCGATAGTAGAGCACACAGTAAGAAAACTAAAGAATCATGGAAATTCGCCCTCATAAGTACTTAGTTCAGTGATTGAAAACAGTCAAACAAAACCGCAACTGGATGGACTAAAGGGCTTCTTGTCAGGCATGAGAATCTAGACTGAGAAACAAACCAGTAGTTTTGACCAAGTGAAAACAAGCAGAAATAACAGGTTTGAAGAACTAATCCGCAAATACGTTCAGCATGGTTCAAACTCCGCCAAGGTGACATTAGAAAGCGATAAACAGCCTCAGGGTCGATCAAATCTGCAATGATATAAAACCAGTTATGGGATATCGAATTAAATAGACTAAGCAAACAGCAAAGCAGTGAACAGACTCAGACCAGTCGTAAGTCGCATAGGTAGCTCACTAAAACAACCCGTAGTCAGCATAAGTCCTAATTATAAACGTCAACAGATCAGTGATTGACAAAGAAACTGGATTATCGCTTTGCTACAAGGGATGAAAGCAACGGAAATTCATTCACTGTCTAAATCTGAGCACAACGAACATAACGAGGGATCTAATTTCAGATACGAAAGCGAATACAAACAAAACGGCTCTAACAAAATGTTCATGCAACACAGATAACTCACTTAAACAACAGGAACATTTACGGCAGAAAACCGGAATGGCTGCTTTACGCCCTTCTGGCCATAACTAGTGCACAAAAACAATCCAAAATGGTATGTGCCCACTCACACGAACGAAGTGTCAAATAAACTACGCATTAGTTATGCTAACCGTTGCGTCACAACATTTGAAACGTGCCGGATGGTACCAGACGTCGTAAACTGTCTGCCGATCAACGTGAGAGACCTTTCGACGAATGTGCACGGACCGAATAATGAGAAAGTCGTATTGCGTTATTCACGCCGCCCCACTGCATGCAGGTGAGCATGATAAGATCATTGTTAAATGAAGTTACCGGGTCCAGTGTTTGTTCTCAGTCAAACAATCATAGGACGTGTGCACAAAGTGCAGTGGGTTGCGGTGCCTTACCCGTGTGCAGCCCATTGGAGAACTTTGTGACTATATCGTGTGTGGACTATTGCTAGTCCTGGACTGATAGTTGATTTCAATGGGTTTGTGAAAACCGAACACCAGAGAGCGTTGTTCCAGTTTGTTTCCATTATCTCCCTCTTAAACGAGCTCCAGCATGATGCATCGTAATGTTAACCCTCAGGCCGATACTCCACGACTGGCTCTGTCCATGTTCGAAGCGACCAAACGGATAGTTTGAATGAGAGATCGAACCATTTGTGTTGCAAGACAGGTTCTATTACAGTTGTTATTTTAAGAGATTGTGTCGATGAACACATCAGTTCAACAGGAATGAAATAAAATTTAAATGAAGGAGACAGATTTTACAACTGTAGAAAAGGACTGATTTGCATTCTCAACAAATCAATGGGTAAACTAGAGAACATCCCCAAAAATGAGGTTAAATTTTTGAGCGTTATGTTTTAGACCAACAATTTAGAGAAACAACATATAATCGCCAGAATATGGTGAAACCCATTTGGTCCCTGTTAGCTTTCCAACGTGAGTCCATTGAAGCAAAATTTGACTTGTTACATTCTGCTGGTGTAACGATGGGGGATATCAAACCACAATTCCTATAAACAGGTTGCATATGCATTAATCAGCCCATTAACTAACATTTACAGCATGAACCCTTTTTCAGTACTACCGCTTTAGGAAATAATCAGCCACTATACTCTTCAGCTGCTTCGTATCGCATCGATGAGGATGGTAGTGTTAACTTATTACGATCAGGTCGTCATTAAGGTGATTCCATTGCGCCGGCCAAGAGATGACGTGATTACAAAATGTGAAGACCTTAACTATTTCTCCTGACCACTCAAATCGCTGGCTAGAAACGCTATTCGAGATAGCAGTGTGCCGTAGTCAATTTCATATCACTTCCAGTTCCCGCAGACTTTATAATCTTCCGGTTTCGAAAAGAATCACTAGACTCCAGTTTTATTTTTGTAATAGCTCGTCAAAGTCTATGGGAATGCGACGACTGAAATCAATTGTTCAATTTATGACGAAAACCAAAATCCCCTACTATCCATCATTTCTACTTCTTCCACTTAGTCTTCTCTCACTAATTTTCAACCCATTAAGTAGTTTTCTTCCGTGATATTCCACGTCACTGTTAATGTGAACTGCGGCCCGAGTCACAGTACCTTCTGATTAGGCTCAAGGCTGTTGTGAAGATGACGACGAGATAGAGAATGGTAACAACGGTAGACGCCCAACATGATTTTTACGTATGACTCAAGTCCAGTAAACATACGGACGGTTTCAGCGTACAAGAATTTCAAGGACAACGCAAACCCATTGCGCGGTAGTCCGAAAAACAACTCAAATTTCATTGCTGTCGCTGTCCATTTACATTTTTACTGAAATGGTGCTCAATGCATCAAAACCTACGTAAAGTTACCGTTATTCCTCAGGTAGTTTGCGTTTTACCTTTGTCCGTAATTCTCAGGGTTCATACTCACACTGTGTTCGTTTGTTAATAAGATTCACGTCCATCAGATCCAGCAGTGCCGGAATTCAGCAAACATTCACCGAGGCAACAAGCATTTGCGTTTGTTACGGGAGTAAAACATCCGCACAAAACCGTACGCAGTGACAAATATGCCAGAAGTGGTCCCGCATCAAGTAGACTGCCTCATCGACGATCAGTACAAACGGCTGCCATCTGTGAGTTTTTCTTCACGAGTTGCACATTTAACAAGTCAAAGCAACATAGTACTCTAGACTAGCTGCGCAAGTATCACGAAAAGTGAACCAACGCAGAAAACCTATAACTGTAAATGCGGAACTCCCTATATGTCTCTCTCCCGTTATTTATTTTATAGGGAATGTAATGGGTGAACGTCAACGGACCCTTGTTGAAAAAGAATAGGAGAGTCTCTAAACAAATATACAGCCCTTGTCCTCCAAGGCGATGAAATTACCAAGGTGGTGGCCCTCTCATCCGCATAGACAGAAGCCACAGTAACAAATAGGAAGGGAGAAGTTCTAAGGGAGGAAAGTATAATTTTCAATGGAGTCGATTTCACACATTCCCAACTGAGCTACATAAATTAGCTCTGGCATCTTCTCCTCTGACGTCTCAAATACCGTACTCGCGGGCAGACTGCGCGGGAAATCTGTCAAAATGTTACTTGGCCTTCTGGTAACCTCATCTGTTATGTTCAGCCCCGAGACAGTGCTTGAAAAAGGACCAGCTCTGAGATTCGCCAAAATCAACCTAAAAAAAACATGTCTCCTGGCTACCCCTTACAAGAAAGGGAGAGGCATGACAGGTGAGTAAAAACCAAGACACCGATCATGGCCGACAGTGAGATAGGATTTAAGATTACAATCGTAGTATCTACCCAGGAAACTCCGCCTCCAGCAGAAAGCGAGGATATCGTATCCGTTGACGTCAGGCCAGTCCTCGAAGCCCAAGTATAAATGCTAGAGAGAAAGGGGTTGCTGATAAACTTATTTCCCCGTTATCTGTCCAGAAGCCTGGCAAACGACCGTTCACTACATTTTTCATCCCAATAGTTCATAATCGAAGCCTGTTGGGGTCACCCTCAATGACTCAGAGGGCACTTATTTGGTCTGCCCCATTGAGCATTCTTATTAGTGGTCACAAAACATTACGCACATCGCCTGTACTGAAGTTTCTAACTCAACCGATGTAACAGTCACGGTTTCTGGGAATGCAAGCGTTCAATCACCATTCCAAGATGGGGAATCTAAAAGCAGAGCAGGGGTCATAAGGTGTGATGTAAAATATGCTGGCCAAGCGCCCCTCGGGGACGCTAGCATGAGTCCAGGCGGCAAAAGTGTACCCACAACAGCACAGGAAGCCTTTCAAGGCGACTCAGCAGAATAAGTCGGATCCAGCTCCATCGCTATCCACAGTCCTCTCTTCAATTTTAGGTTTTCCTCCAAAGCAAACTTCTTCCTTTCTACTTGTCTAACAAACGACGAGGCGGTTTCAACGTGCATGTATATGAACTATTCAACAAATTATCAGAAACCAAATGGTTGATTCATAATACCCAACCTCATATAGACGTTTTTACGGAGACCCGGCTCGCTGCAGAAGGCAGTGACAATGAATTGAATGTTCGCCTTACCGAGACGACTCTATCTGAGCAAAAACAGAGGCTCTGTGACCCACTTTAAGGAGAATAACCTGACACCCAGGGTTATTAAGCAATTTCAGTCCTACGATAAATGTTAAACTTTATGGTATCGACTAGCAATGTATGACCTAGATACACTCTGAGTAGGAGTTGTTTTTTATTCACCCACGTGCAGCACTTCCGATGATGACGCAGTTTCAGCAAACCTAGAAAATACCATAGCGTTTGTCTCATTTTCTTATTGCAGGTGACTTCAAAGCACCTGAGATAAACTTATTATCACCTTCTCAATCGGACTGTGAAAAAGGAATTCTCAAATTCTTTAGCGATGGTCATATAACGAAAGGCGTAAACACATATCAGCGCCCCGACACGGTATCGTTCCGGTCAGATTACTTGATTGACCAAGTTAACAGTAATGAGAATTACCTTGTGGACACAGTGGTCATCAAACCACCGCTTGAACGCAATGATCACTCTTTGATTGGTCTTTATCTTATATGTTGGTGGATATAACAGTTCATAGAAAAACACAACTGAAAACCTCAATCGCGCTTATCATAATGGCATGAGAAGGTATATCAGTTCAGTTCCTCTTGAATATTACTCTGCAGACTAGCACGCGTCTAAAACCGCAATTCAAAAGGCGGAGGTCAAAGACAACGGTCCCATTTCAGATGCCACCTTGTTCGATTTCGCCAAGGTTTTCGATCATGTCTCACATGGCCTCTTCAGACAGAAACTGGAAGTCTATCATCCAAGGAGAGATTATTTGCTGGATTGGCAGTCTTTGGTGACACAATTTCGAGAAATGAAACCGCATCAGTACTTTCACCTCTCTTCTTGTTGCCTCAGAATCAGCTATCAGCCCTCCATCATTATGTATTTACAAGGTCAATTTCTTTGAGAACATGTTCAGCGACGCATTTACATACCCTAACAATCTAGAAAATCGGGAAGGCCTGTGATGCCAGTTGCCTACAGATTGATCTTGACACGACTTGAATTGTCCTCTGAATGACAGTAAGTATGCATATATATCATGGGACTCTCGCAATTTTTTCGTGACTCACAGTGCACTCAACACGGTAGACATCATGAAAATCGATCCGAAGAACGACTTAGGTATCTAGATATCGTTTAACCTACATGTCGCCTATCAGAACCAGACTGCTGTATAAAGGATTTTGCTTCTCTTGGGATGATTATACGGATTTTCCACTACATCAAGAAACATGAGTTTCAAACACCTTATGAAGTTGATATAAGAACCATACATAAGCATGGCAATCAACCTGTGTATACCGGATCGAGAAAAGACATGCTGTTTAACGTATTCAACGCATGGTTACTAAACTGGTCAGAGGCACGAACGAAATCGCGTATGAGATTCGATTTATATTCATTTGAATTTCGAAGACTTCGTGGTGGCTTAATGCTCACACACTTCTTGTTTAGCATAGGTTTCGCAGTGGCCGACAAAGGTTGACAGTGACAGGAGAAAAAGCTTCATAAGCTCCGTCCCCGAGCTCTCTTCAGGTAATAAGTCTTTCTCATAAGATTATCAACTGCTGGGACGGCCATCTTACTGAGGTTGCTGGCAGAGCGTCTAGAGATTGTTTTAAGGTGTTGTTAAATCATGTTAGACACTGTCAGAACCGTAGTTTTAACCTATATCATATATCATATCATAACACCCATGAGCCTGACCAAAAGGTACTGTGGATCGGGTCGCAGCTCACCTCAACAGTGACGTGGAATATCCTAGAAGAAAAAAGTTACTAAGAAGGTTGAAAATTAATAAAAGAAGACTAAGCGGAAGAATTAAAAATAGTATGGATACAGGTACACCATTGAC
>LUCH01004188.1:23875-33895 GCA_013368495.1 Paragonimus heterotremus | reverse complement strand
TGAACAGCCCCATCAGAACATGCCTGTTCACAACATGCTTTCGTAGCTTTGGTAATTTGTTCCCAATGTTCATTAGACTCCTTCATCTCATTCGAACTGGGCACCAATGCCTCTTGGTAAGCGTTCTTTACACCCTCATCGCTCGAATGCCAGTTGAATACCTTGCATTTACGAGCGTAGGTTCTCTGGGCAAATGATAGAACGAAACGGGCACGCACAACAGCATGGTCCGAGACCAGATGATTGCTCCAAAAGGCACGACAGTCCTTAACAGAGTGGCGCCACCTGTAACTAAATGCTATATGATCCAACTGTGTCCACGGTTGGGAAGCACACGGAGGTCTCTATGTAACACAGTGTTTTTTCCTGTTCTTGATACTTGTCATAATCCTCAAGAACAGTGCTATATCCTGTTTTCACTAACTGTCTGGATCAACAGAGGCCTTCTCCATATTGAATAAGACAACCCGACTGTACGCAGGTAACTTGGGCCTCCAGCCTCAAACCCACGTGGTGATCGATAAAAAAACCCTGCTGGGTGAGAAAACATAAGGCTCGGCTTTCTTATACATGCATACATATCAAGTCCTGTAACTGTAAAAAGCAACAGACAATTATGCCGACGAGATGACACCTATGATTACTTGGGCTGCTGCCGTAATTCGTGTATACGACCTGTGATGGTATAACCAATAACAAATGGTGGACCTGGTAACTTCATCTCGCAATGATCATAACATGCTTACCTGAACACAGTGGAGTGATGTGAACGACAAAGACGTTCCCATTACATGACCTGTACACACTCATCGGGAAATCTCTTACCCAGGTCGACAGATTGTTTACAACACATGGCTCTACCCGCTACGGAAAGAGCTTCAGTTCATGATATTAACAGTCTTCAGTTAGCATCACGTTCAGATTAACTCTGTCTGAGGAATCCAAATACAGGCAAAACTGGTAGCGAGATAGTTTTATGGGTGGGCATCGCCAAATATTGTAGCCATCTTTCTTGATGTCTTCAGCCAAAGGTAAGGCGGATCATAGGCCCCAAATAGAAGGACGAACACGTCTTACAATGGCTAACCTACTAATAATGTATTCAGTACTTCATACCAAACTATCCAAGACCATCTCAAATCAATCATTCGTGGCACCAACCAAAGAATGATCACTTTGGCAGACGATTGTTTTATACCCTGCGTATATTACTGAACGATCAAGATCTGCGCATCACTTAATGATGAGAATAAACGTTTTGAGCTTTAGCGACATGTATCCGTGTTTTCACCTGTTCGCCAAGGATGGTGGGAGCTATTTCAACTAAGAATGACATTATTGGTCCAGTGGGACATGTACCAGCTGAACTACTTTCAATTCAATGCTTCATTACATTAACGTGAATACTGTCAGAATCAACAGCGGCCTGAGTCAAAACAGTTATCAGCACGGCTTAAAGCTGAAAAATATACGCGTATGCATCCTACTTGACATGAATGGTCACCAGACTAAGAAGTATTCCCGGAAACGCGACGGTGGACATGTCTCCCGACGTCTTTCACCTTTGACCATCCTAAAACAAAAGTCAGGCTTTTTGGATATATAGTGATAATCTAGTCGTTTTGATGTAAGAGTAGGAGTAATAGCAGCGCAGCCACGGTGCAGTAGTCAATAAGCGTCCTAGGGCTCGATAGCTGCTTACCTGCGACTGCTGATGGCACTAAACTAACTGACTAACTAATTAAACAGTAAATAAATCATCTCTCAATGACCTCCAAACACAAATTCGCAGCTGGAAGCAGTCTGATAAAATAAAAAAATAGTTGATCTTCGGACTGGGTTCTAACAAGTGGACAAACGTACTCGAAAAAAAAAACGAGAAAAGTAACAGCATAGTGACCAACGAACTATCTAGCTACAAGATCGACATACCAACGCTAAGCGAAACATGACACGATGCGCAGGCATAAGCGCAGTGTCAGGAAGTTTGCACGAGACTGGCATTCGACTGTGGACAGACGCCATAACACACTTCGATGGATAAGATCCCGCCGTGTGTCATTTACAAGCATCTGAACAGCCCGCAGGTGTTACCATCCAACCTCGTTCTAACAACGTCGCTCAATGACTAGATAATTCTTGATGGCGAATATGACAAAGAAATAATTATATGTTCAAATATGAGTAAAATCATGGGACCGCATGAAAACAGACTGGTACAAATCAACACTGCGAACTTGTGAAATCCGTTTTCTATGTTACTGATATATCTCAAAATTGCACCCATTCATGGCATGAACGTAGTTATCAGATAAGACAGAGAGAAAGACAAACACGAGACGGCGATGAGAAGAACGACCTTTCATGCACGAACGAACCACTTAACAGCAGTCAGATTAAACATAAACAACAACGAACGAAGTCTACAGTCGTCATTTAAATGGGAGAAAACGGGAACCACAGGACAGATCGATTTGCGGACCGATGCTACGAATCACTCGGGTATTGCCGAGAAATCGGATTCAGTTGCAAATAAGCCGGCAGGAAAGACAAATGAGGTTAAAGCATCAGAAACCGAGCTGGTTGAGTAGAAGTGATCATTCATCCCCATTATGCGCACAACACCCTTGAGGATGTGGCGGAATTAGAAAAAAAGCGGCAGCGCAAAGACCAACGATACATTAGTAAAATAAAAGACTGTTTACAGACGGAGCAAACGATTGTCGACAGCACACAAAGCTAACTTGGTTTATTCAAAAGGGGTCGTTTTGAACGAAACCTGGGGAAGCCCAGTCAGGTTGTGGTCATTCACACGTTTGTTACTCTGATGGAAAGACTAGTCAACTGTTCGGTGCTGTTAACCATGCAGCGCTCTACATGTGACAGATAACATGCTTTCGAGTACCTTTTTAAATTTATGTTGCTTACATTTTGATGTCCACACCTGCCCTTTCTTCGAAAGCTGTGTGAATTGCTCTTCAAAATAAACGATAATTCGGGCGAGCAAATGCGAACCATACTACCGAAGGTTAGCAAAGAAAGTGAAATGGTCAGGCGTATGGGGTTACAAAACATGTAGGGGCTACGGAAAACAAAACGATGCGGGGACAGTTAGGTAGACATGAAAAAACAAGAACGCATACAGTATACAACTTACCCATACAACTTCCACAGAAGGAATTTACGTCTGGTCGGTTTGAAAACAAAGAATAAACCCACATTAAGAACACCCCAAACTGAAGAAACGTTCATAATAAATATTACTGAAAACCTAAAGTAATTCATGAACAACGGACACAGGCGTCTAACATGGGTAAATTGTTATCAATAACGGGGATTATAAAACTGCAACGAAACAAGAATAATTCTGTTACGACCAAAACGAAAATGATACTGTCACCCAATACGTGTACGGAGTTGTAGACAGGTAAGACTTCGATTTTACTCCCACGACAAATCTCCCATAGTTCGTAGCAGCAAAAGTGGTTTTCGGAAAAATTGGTCCCGAAAAGGGCAAAGTAAAACTTCCTACACACAGCCAAACTGGTCCGAACAAGCCTATAGTTTGTGACTGAACAACCAAATAAACTATCTGGGAGAGGTTCACCAAAATCATCAATACAATAGCCTAACAGACGCTGATTTTACTGAAAAGGCCGATAGGAAATCGCTGTTACCAAAACGCACTGGAACTAACTGATTTATCCACACAAACTTAGGAAAGAAAGTCAACAATGCGACACTGAACGATGCATGTACCTGGAGACATTTTCCTACATCACTATAATAGTACAAAATAGCACATTACCACGGTTATAGTGAAGAATATCGATCCACAAACAGTTACGGGAATGCGATTGGATACATGTAAAGGGACCCAACACATCGGAAAATCACAGGTGCTCCGGTCGAATTCTGATATCATGACAAAGACACATGACGTACCCTTGTTGTTTTAACTATAAACATATGTTAGTGGTGTACCGCGCACGCACACCTTTCGAGTGTGGGTCATTATAAGGTTATCTTAGGCATTAAGCCAACTAAAAACAGTCGGTTCGGGTGTAGTTATCGGAAGTGAAACATCGTCCGCTTATGTCAGCCGCGTCAGATGACCGTCGACTTGACAGTGTCATGGTAGCAAAACTAGCTGAATCACCGTAAACTTTCGATGTGCTGCATATAAGTGTGTTATTGTATTCGCTGATCTATCAGGTTGGTTCCATAATATGCATACATCGGTGTCTTCACTATGCTTGTTTAAATTTGCAACGTGAAGTTTTCGAAATCAACGTGCAACACTTCTAAACTATTGTGCCTTTTTCGTTACGTTACAAAATGAAGCGCCATACACATGAAGTACGTACCTGGCTTCATCTTTGCCACGTTTGACGCGGAAGCTCGGAGAAGTGGTGATTACTGTTGGTAAACTCCTTGTGTTCGCATTTCTTGACAAAGTGCCCAGGAAACCCTTTGAACTGGGTTGTTTACGGGATGGATCTGCTTCTCCTGCGATCACCTTTGTTCGAGGCACAAGCACCATGGGGTTGCAGGACAGCCTTTGCCACGCCTCACAACGCATAGAATCAGGGATTCCTTTACGACAACGCTCACGTAGTTTATGTCGATTGCGTGTGGCCCACAGATCCCACTTATTACACATTTCTCTCCACTTCATTTCTCTGGCTCGAACAACTTTTAAAGGCAGACGAGGCTCTCTGAAACGAAAAACAAGAGGAATATTCGTATAACAACCTCTCAGCGGAAGTGCATCAAAAGGCGCTAGAAGACAGAGAAGATAAAGCCCCCTGATTTGTACTGCAAACTGGGTGTGAAGGAAAACAATGACATGATGACAAACTGAATGGCAATGCAATACCATGAAAACAAAAACAGCTAATTAAAAAAGAACAAGTAGGCGGAAGTAGAAGACATGCAACATGACGAGTTGAGAAGCCTTTCGATGCACGCAGTCTTCATATTTATGTTTTTTCTATGTAACTTTAAACTGATTCACAGAGAGTCACATAAAATGCACACCATACGGGTTTACGACCTTTAGAAATTCCGACAACGCTTCTCTGTTTGAGCTTTTCATTGGACCCTACATTAAGTACACTGACGGATACAGTGCAGCCCAACCGATGCTCATTGCGATTAATCAGATAACTAGAGAGCGCTTCTCAAAGAACGCACATAATAATGCTGCCAAAGAAGTCATACCCAGAACTCACTACTTTAAGTAGTTGCAGATCAGGGATGACGAAGACGCGATTGAATGCCCCTGTATAGGGAGCTCATTAACAGTATCATCATAGACAGCAATACATCAGTGGTTCTCACTGATGCTTAACTGTCATATACCCACGAAGAACGAAGCTCTTGTCGAGTAGGAAAAAATGGAAGAGGAGGGTAAGAGACCTAACTACCAAAAAATAACTGTATTCAAACATCTAAAACCAAAGTACATACACTTTGCAAACAAACAAACAACCTATAAGTGAAAGTGAGACATCATCAGGAAGACAGCAACCTTACAGCATTCACTGCCCCGCGTCATTAAGTGCATTTACTTCGTAAACAACAACATTCACATTACTAGGCCCATCTAGCCGCCGTCTCACCTATCTTTTCCAGCCCCGACTCTGTAAGTCACGAAATCCCCAACCCGAGAAACGAATCCCATCTACAGTGACCAGTCCTTTGGCGAACGACTTTATCATCTTGTGACGGTTTACCCAATCAGAGGCACAAGAATTCCAACATTCGACAGAATATCTCAACGCGGTGGTGAGATATGCCCAAAGCCCATAGCGAGTAGATTGTGGAAAACACGGGCGACCGGACGATCCATCGCGCGACGAAGTCGGATCGACGGGTGAGGAATTAGAAGCAAAAACCTACGACAAAGACATGAGCCAAAAAAATACAAACCAAGCAGAGGTGTATACGACTTGTGTGTGGAAACCGCTGCTGTGTTGTCAACCGGAATTCTGACCTATAAACAGGCGCAGGCGTGGCGTGAAAACAGCCGAGTTAGACAAGAAAGATCATACTTTATTGGACGGCTTTTTGCTACAATCTGTCCACCTCGCACCATAATCCAGTCGGTCGTAGCATCGACAAGTGCTTCGTGTGGCAGACGATTAGCCGGCGCTAACAGTACATGGTCTAGCCATCTAAGTCTAGGTTAAGATTGAACAAAAGAACACGCTTAACAATCATTACCGAATACCCGTTCCATAACCTTTTCGTTGCTTACTCGCTGATACCACGCGATGCGAGCGATCGAACGCAGACATTGGTGGTTAAATACTCAAAAACAGCTTACGTCTATCTTGAGTGGTCAAGCGTAGATGTCTTAAAGTATTGCAGCTCTCACTGTCGCCATATTTACGCGACGCTTGAGCCTCAAAAAGATGCCTTTCTATCGTCAGAGGTGTCTTAGATCAGCGAATACCGCCCAATAGCTTTAGAGATGCACGTCTATATTTCATCCGCCATACATCCATCGCCGTGGACGCAGCTGCCCAAAAACACAAACGGACCAACAATCTAAATAATGTTATTATCCAACATCAAATCTATGCAATCACAGCAGTCTTGTAGAAGCGTTTCACATTATGAGGCAGCAGAGCGCATTCCGAAATGTTCAGCAGAGCGCCAAATAGTTTCTAGCATTGTCTGTGCTGTTTGCAAATTGATAAACAACAGAACCTTGCTGTCAGCATAATCAAGACCAGTATTCCACCAAGTGGAAGGTTAACGCCGGCATCTTGTGAGTATCGAAGACACCGCTCCATCATTTCGTCTATGACAAAGTTAAGCAAAAGTGGTGAGACTTGGTGGACCTGACCAACACCACTCTTGGAACTAAAACCGTCACAGTTCATCTGAGCAGTGAATACAACGCCAATAATATGTTCACATATTTGATTGGTACACCTCTGCGTCTAAGCAACGCTAAAAGTATAAACTGATCCACTGGATCGAACACACCCTTAAAGTCGAGAACTGTGGCAAATGTTGGTCAGCGGTACATATGACGCTGCTTCACACTTTGGCAAAGAACGACAATTTAATCAATACATCTTCGTTCAGAACGAAACCCTGTCTCTTCCTAATGCTTGCCTACCGACCTGAAGTGAGTAGACGAACTATAATGGATACCAGAAAACTAATGACTTGGGTCAAGCTAATTCCCCTATGGTTTTCATAAGAGCCGCAGATTCCTCTCTTGAATATGGGATATAGTATTGACAGAACCCGACAAAAACGGGCGTTCCCTGTCATCAACACACGTTGAAACAACTGATTCAAGGTACCTATTAACGCCTACCCTCCCACTTTTGAAGAGTACCGGGACGAAATCATCTGGGTCAGTGGCCCTATTACGTTCGAGAGCCGAAATACAATTGTGAGCCGCAGCTTTATTGAGTGATACTAAATAGGTGCTACATTGCGAAAATGTGGTGGTAACACAGCTGAAGGAGGAAGCAACCTAGAATGACTTTCGAAGTGTTCCGCCCAGCGCTTTAACCTCTCGGACATATTATAGACGAGTGTGTTAACTACCCTGCTGGTAGTTTCACTAAAAGGCGGACGTCCCAAACCACTAGTGCGGATAAGTCTGAAGAGTCTTCTAGTACTTTCTGGAACAGAGTGGTTTCTATTTCCCTAACGTTTTCCGTGAATTAAGTTCAGTGATCAGTGATTGAGCTATGGTGCAGCTTTCTACAGACACTCTTGATATCTTTACTTAACCAACGGCATAACCCGTTTCTTAACAATCAACCGTTGCTGTCGGTAGGGTCGTACCCTAGCAAGAGTAAGAATAAAATGACAACGTACTAACGCATGATCTGAATCCAAGTATGTGTCCCAATATGAAAGACAGTCCAAAATGGAGCCCATCCACCTATGACTAACAGCTATGTGGTTTGCCTGAGACCACACCCGAGTCAGGGAAGGCACCAACTATATCAATGAGGTGCGCGAGGTCTAAAACGAGTGCCGGTTAAAAACAATACGTTCAGTGTGCATATGCAACAGTCGCCCGCCATTATCTGAACGATGTGTGACTATCCAAACCAAACTTGCCACCACAGAGGGGCTTGTCATCATCAGGGCGGCTGACCTGGGAGTTCATATCGTCGGCCAGAACGAGTATATCAGAATCATGTGCCGACCGAAAGAAAATGGTCAGATTCAAGTAACAGGCGTCCTTGACACCAATGTCACTACGGTCAGCTGACGCGTACGCAGATTCAACGAATACATTTCTGGCGACTTGGCGATTAGCGCTAACCTCAACAGGACCGGCAGAGTGCACGGCACAATGTTCACCGTCGGCAGAGATCTACCAAAGCAGTTGCGATCGCCAAATCCAGGACAATTCTTACTCCAGCCGGAATGGTAGCCGCAGTCATGAAATCATCCGAAGTAGATAACCAGTATCGGGTAGACGGTGCGGTTGCTATTAGTTCCTTACGCTGACTACTATCATGGATGCTAGTCTCTAAAATGCAGCAGACGTCAATATTCAACGAGTCTAACGTCCGCACCAGAGCAGTCTGTTGGACTATCTGTTTAAGGGTGCGAACGTTAAAAGCGCCTATATTAACATAGATTACAAGCCCAAGCAAAAGACGAGGTAGGCATGAGGCTAGGTGGTAAGCGAGGGAACTTACATCATCATCATAACAGCCATGAGCCTGACCAAAACGTACTGAGGCTCGGGTCGCCACTCACCTCAACAGTGACGTGGAATATCCCAGAAGAAAACGCCACTAAAAAGGCTGAAAATCATCAAAAAAATTAAGCGGAAGAACTAGATATGGTATGGATAGAGGTACGCCATTGAATGCGACACACCGCCATCTCGGATAGCATCTCTAACCAGTGGTTTGGGTGATCACGAGGACCTCATCCAGGCAGACGACACCTACCCACTTTGCTCAGTGGATCAGTTAGGGTCTTCATATTTCGTTACCACGTTTTTGGTTGACCACCACGCGGTTTCACCCAAATGTTGGTGGTCTCAGTGTATAATGCCCGGTACGGTAAACGCTCAGCTGGCATACGGAGTACGCGACCCGATCATCGCAGACTGAGCAACGTAATTAGTTGAGCAATTGTGCCCGGACACCAAACATACCTCCTAGCCGCTTCTCATCCGGAGAAAGACGACCAAGCTGAACATTAAAATCGCCCGCTAGTATGATGATGTCTGAGTGTTTAGTTTGCTTCAGAAGGTCAACGAGGGCGTCATAGAACGCATCCTTGGTAGCATCCGAACAGCTGTCCGTTGGAGCGTACGCCGATATAATGAATATACAACGTCTTTCTGATTTGCCTCGACAGACTTTTACCGATGTATTGAGTCCGACAGCGCACAAGCGACTGTTCACTGAGATCCAATCGAGCAAACATTGCTCTGCTCCGGAACTCAGTGCGATTCCCACCCCAGCTTGACCACGAGATTCAACGTTGGCGTCATCACACACCCTGAGAGGGAAAGCGCTCGAATCGACAGTTATCTAGAGATGAGCTCAAGTGGATAACCGTGCTGGAATCGTAGACTCGTGTCTCCGACACACAGCGCACATCAAGTCCCAGACTTGAAAGAGCACTTGCCAATACAGCTTGCTAACCGACTTGTTGGAGAGTGCGGACGCTGAATGCGACAATGTTCGCCAGTTGGCTTGGCCCCAGAGAACACTTATCACCCGATGGCATATGGAAGGCAGAAGAAATAGGGGGTAAAACAGTAGGAGGAAGTCGAGATCGGTTAGTAATGTCGGTGTTGGAAGAACGATGACTTCTGATACTTCCCGGCCGTTTATGCCGCGGAAGGGAGTTGACTTGAGGGATCCCACCCCGAGCCTCTGACTCCCAAGTCTGACCTGTGAGACAACAGGATATGGGGTTTTCTTGGGGTACCCCACCCGGAACCAATGACTCAATAGTCTGACTCACTTGGCAGTGAGGGGCTTGCCTAGCCCGAGGGCGCAGTGAATA
>LUCH01004188.1:8769-19111 GCA_013368495.1 Paragonimus heterotremus | reverse complement strand
GGTTTCGCCCTGGAGAGGGGATTGTACAGAACACATTTTTACCCTTCGTCAAATGTTGGAATAGCGTCATGTGTACCGCCGGCCAACGATCGCCGTATTCCTCGACTATAAAGGTGCATTCGATTCGGTGAATCGATCTACACTTTAGAGTCGCTTAAACGCAAGGTTGTACCGACCAAGTATGTGAACACACTGTCGGCACTTTACTCCCATACTTCTGATCAGGTTAGGGTTAACGGTGAACTATTGACAGTTCCAGCACCGGGAGCGGCGTACGTCAAGGCTGTCACCTTGCATCATTTTTGTTCAGTTTCTTCATAGATGAAATAATGGAGCATTGTCTCCGACACTCATAAGATACCGGCGTAGACATCTTACCTGGTGAAAGATTGACTGATCTTGATTGTGCTGATGACAAAGTGTTGCTGTTTGACAACTTTCAAGCAACAAACAATGCTAAACGCTGTTTCGCGTTCTGTTAAGTACCTCGGAATGCGCTTGGCAGCCTCGAAATGCAAAGTGATTCTGCACAATTGCTAAAATTACGTAGATTTAATGTTAGATAACGAAGTCATGGAGGTTGGTGACCGGTTTGTATACCTGGGAAGCTGCATCAGCGGAGGCGGTGGAAGTGTAGGCAACGAAATAGAGGCACGCATTTCCAAGACTAAGAAAAATGCAAAATAACCAGTGAATGTGTCTGGCGAGTGGCCACCAAGAGAGCCACTGGCATGCGTTACTTCTACGAGTCTCGCTTTCAAATTTATGAGCTCTATAAAATACTCCGCGGTGACCTAATCCTTACATGTTTTTCTATGGCGTAAGAATCGTGCAGTGGTTCTTCATCTCAGTAGCTGATACCAGTTGAGGGGGTCACAACAAGAAGCAGCGCAAAACTGCGACCTCAGATCTCCCACGGGTAACAGTTATTTTCTTAAACGGCCATAAATCACTGGAAGTGCTTTCCATAAGAAGTTGATAGTTGCCCTCCTAGGGACCGTATGGAAGTTTTGCTAGATGTTAGATAAGTAGTTTACTGTTATTGGTAGTTGTTATAGTCCCCAAGAGCAGGCCTACATCCTGTTTTCGATGACTGCCTTTCACGTCAACAGGAGCTTGCTGGATATCGAAGTAGACAACGGACTAGATCCGAGTAACTTGGGCCTCCGACCTCCGACCCGCTTACAAACTATGAGGTATTGTACACATTTCCACAATTTGCCTTATTCCTATATACAGTCTACATCAGTTGTCTTTGAAATTATTCGACCTTACAACACATTTTTGGTGCCCGTGTCTCGTCTCCTTGGTGTTCCTGCCTCGCCTAGTCGAGATTGCCCATTGTGAGCTGACTATTTGTGTTCATACTTTTGGATAGAGCTAGTTCCCTACAAATTAGTGAACCCATGTTCTGATTCGTGACATGTACTGCTAAAGTTTTCTTTATTCTGCCGTTTTTCTCCTATAGCTCCCAAACAAATCTTGGTATTTTTGCTTTCGCCTATTTTCTCCTTTGTCATTATTATGCCATCTGATAATCAACAGGAAGCAACTGACCCAGAGAACACTGTCATGATTAAATTACCTGAATGGAGCAGTAGAGACCCTAAGCTGTGGTTCGCACAAATCGGAGTCTTTTTCTACTTTCGGCGAATCCACTCGCAGCGCAACATGTATAATTACGTCCCAAACTTACTGTAGACCATGGCTGTGAGAGTTATGAATGTAGTTTATGACTGTCCGGCTGAGAACGCTTACAATGTTACCAAATGGTTCAGGATGGCAGCTTCTGACGAGGACGACCTATGCAAGCTTTTTTCCGGTGTCGAACTGAGAGATTGCACTTCCTCACTTCGTCACGGGACTCAGTTATCAAACAAGCAGATTGTCAACGAACCACTGTTGCACGAGTTGTGGCTTTAGAACTTCCAACGCGAGCTCCATCACACATTGGCTGTTTTAGAAATCATCATCATCATCATAACAGCCATGAGCCTGACCAAAAGGTACTGTGGCTCGGGTCGTGGAATATCCTAGAAGAAAACGCCACTAAAAAGGCTGAAAATTATTAAAAGAAAACTAAGCGGAAGAACTAGAAATGGTATGGATACAGATACGCCATTGACTGCGACATACAGCCATCTCGGATAGCGTCTCTAACCAGCGGTTTGAGTGATCACAAGAACCCCATCCAGGTGGGCGACACCTACCCACTTTGCTCAATGGAGCAGTCAAGGTTTTCATATTTCGTGACCACGTTGTTGCTTGACCACCACGCGGTTTTACCCAACTGTTCATCATCATCATCATCATCACAGCCATGAGCCTGACCAAAAGGTACTGTGGCTCGGGCAGCCGCTCACCTCAACAGTGACGTGGAATATCCCAGAAAAAAATTTACTAAAAAGAAGACTAAGCGGAAGAACTAGAAATGGTATGGATACAGGTACACCATTGACTGCGACACATCGCCATCTCGGATAGCGTCTCTAACCAACGGTTTGAGTGATCACAAGAACCCCATCCAGGTAGGCGACACCTACCCACTTTGCTCAATGGAGCAGTCAAGGTTTTCATATTTCGTGACCACGTTGTTGCTTGACCACCACGCGGTTTTACCCAACTGTTGGTGGTCTCAGTATATAATGCCCGTTACGGCAAACGATTACCTGTCATACGGAGTACATGAGCCAACCATCTCAAGCTGTGCAACGTAATTAGTTGACCAATTGATCGCGCATCCCAAGCGTTCCGGAATACGCGCCGGCGAACTTCCACATTGCTCACGCGATCAGTCCACTTAATATGGGCCAACTGGCGGAGACAACGACGGTCAAACACAGCAAGTCTGTTGATATCTTCTTTGTGAACAGGCCACGTTTCCGAACCATAAAGCAAAATGGAGCGCACACAGGCATTATATACCCTTCCTTTCAGTGACAACCGGACGTCTTTTCGACGCCACAGATGACGCAGTTCGGCAAAGGCAACTAGTACCTTTGCTATCCTCGCCGATATCTCATCAGCAATATTACAGGTTGACGAGATAGTGCTACCCAAATATGTGAAACTGTTCACAGTCTCAAGCGGATTACCTGCAATGAAGAAAGTAGGAGTGGAAATGCCCCAGTCTTGAAGCAACACTTTGCACTTTGAAGGTGCAAAGCGCATTCCATACAAACCAGCTCGGTCGCACAACCTTTCCAGCATGGTCTGCATGTCTTCGGCAGAGGGGCTAAGTAAAACAATGTCGTCCGCATACTCCAGATCGGTCAATCTAGCGCCAGGAAGAAGCTCAACTCCAAGCCCGCTGGATTCGCGAAGAGCACTCTCCAGAATGTTGTCCACGACAAAATTGAACAGGAAGGGGAAAATCGGACACCCCTGACGGACACCACTAGAAGTGATGAACGCCCGAGACAGTTGTCCATAAACTCTCACTCATCTTGCAGAGTGAGCATACAGTGATCTCAATAGATTCACGTTCCCCTGATACTCCCTTGGGAAGAAGACAGCTCCAGAGAACGTTACGAGCAACCGAATCGAAAGCAGCCTTTAGGTCCAAAATGATCACGACTGTCGGCTGTCTGTAACAGTGCCGATGTTCCAAGATCCGTCGCAAGGTAAAAATATGATCAATGCACCCACGACCGGATCGAAATCCTGCCTGTTCTTCACGTATCTGGCTTTCTCTGGGCTTAGTAAGCCGACGTAAAATAAGACCAGTGAGTAACTTGGACGCAATTGAAACCAAACTGATGCCTCTGTGGTTGTCACATAGACTTCGGGCCCCCTTTTTGAAAACGGGAATGAGTGTTGATAGGCACCAATCACGAGGCACCTCTTCAGTCTCACAGATCGCCTGGAAGAGTTTTGTCAGTTCCGATATCAACCTCTTCCCACCATCCTTGAAAAGAGAAGGAGGGAGGAGGTGTGGATCAGGAGCCTTATTACGCTCCAGTAACCTGAGCTCCAGGTTTTAGAAAAGGATATACCGTTGACCAAACTAGCAGAGTTGGCTGACCAGGTGCACTACAATTATGCCCCTCAGAAAGTAGCCTAAGTGCAAGCGTCTTGCAGCCGTGACGCCCTTCACCAAGATGTCTCATAGCTGAAGGAACAGCTTTCACAAGTGTTCCTGTAGTTAACCACCTTAACAAAACTGCTAGCAGATAAACGGCCACCAGTGCGAACAGTCTCGCTCACGAAGTAGGCCCGGCATAAGACAACTCGGTAAAGGTGTTTGCTATTACCACCGTTGGTTTGGAATGTGGGCTCGTTGTCGCACTCAGCTTTGTTCCTTTCGGAATGGTCAAAGTGAGACGGGAAACGATCAAGGCAGCCAGTAATAATGATGGCTGCCACTGAGCCATACTTATATCGCTTGTTTTGTGTATTCGACCGTTCAACGCCCCTCAAATCCCTCACTGATACGCGTGCCGAGGTTAGTGTTACTCCACCTCCTGGTAACAAACGTAACCTCAAACTGGTGTCGTATACTATGCAGGTCGCTAACCACACTATCAAACAGACTTACGGAGATAAACAACTCACCCTTGACCTTGGTCTCCGTCGACAATTCCATTGAACCGTTGCAGACGTACAGTACCTAATTAGTGACGTCAATTTTTTCACCTCCATTGGACCAGCCGTAGATGTAAGGAGTCGGAAACTGCTGGACAGCACAACAGCCTTGTGCGTACACGGAAAGACCACATCAGTTAATTTAATGAGATTGAGTTCAGCCTTACCAAAAAAACAGTTTCGAAATTCGGTTTCGACAATTCCCACGCTGTATCTATCCATCAAGCTCACTGTCATAAGTAAAACACGACGTTTTTCACCACAGTACCACCAAAGGACCACCTACAGTCGCTCTCCCCCGTCGGTTACCATCAGAGAAACTCAAGATCGATAAGACTGAATTCGGGAATCCTCTACAACTCAGTATCATTCAGCCATCCAATAGTCTTTAGGCCTCACCCTTGCATATGGTACCAAAAATCTCACCCGGTGACTGGCATCCGTGTGGTGATGATCGCGCTTTAAACAAGGCCACCATCCGTGACAGGTACCCAATTCCTCACGTTCACGATTTTTCCATCGGTCTGCACGGTATGACCATTGTCCCAAAGCTTGATTTGGTTCGGGCATATCACTAGATCCTCGTGGCCCCGGAAGACGTAACGAAGACGGCAATCACCACTCCATTAGGAATGTATGAATTTGTCAGCATGTTCGAAATGCAGCTCAGACCTTTCATAGGTTGATATGTTGTTGTCTGGTGATGATGATGAAAGGATAACCCAAATCATTTTGTTTTACCGCCCACAGTTAACACTGCATTTCTTGAAGCTAAAGACGCGTTACCGCAAATGCAGGCCCCAGCACACATGTGTGAAGACGAAGGTTCGGCCCTCATTTTACAGACCGATGTATCCCAATCAGCCGTGGGTGCGGTTCTGCATCAAACCGCGGACGGTCAAGTTCAGCCTTTATCGTTTTTATTCCGCAAGCTTCAACAAGCGCAAATGTGTTGTAGTACTTTCGGTCGCGAGTTGCCGGGTATCTTTCTCGCCATTAAACACCTTCGTTACGTATTGGAGGGCAGGCGTTTTACTGTCCTAACAGCTCACAAACCACTTATTTATTCTCTCAACGCCAAGTCTGACCGCTATTCTCCTAGGGAAATTTCGACATTTGGACTACATCTCCCAGTTCACAAAAAGCATACAATATATCGTAGAAGATGGAAACAACGTCACTGATGCCTTACCCAGAGTTACTGCAAGTGGCCTACATCGGAATGACACTGTCAATTTGACGGGATTACCACCAGAACAAGACAACGATCCGGAGTTTCAGCAGTGTCGCACCTTTTTTTCGCCCAAACTTCGAGAGATGCCCCTAGCCAACTGCGAAGACACAATCATATGTGATACTACGACAATCAACCCTCGTCCACTAGTACCGATAAACTGCATACGCTCTGTTTTCAAGTCTCCACGGCATGTCCCATCCCAGCATTCGTATCACCGTCAACCTGTGTAAGGCCGAACATACATAAGGACATACGAGAATCGGCGAGAACTTGCCTTGATTGTCAACGCAGCAAAATCCACCGACACACCACTACGGCCCCCGACATATTCGCTCACTCGGAAGCACGTTTTAGTTATGACCATGTTGACATAGTCCGGCCGTTGTCGTATTCAATGGATCATCGGTATAACGTAAAATGTGTTGACCGCTTAGCCAGATGACCAGTAGCAATAACTCTACTCAACACGAATAACGAAACAGTTGTGCGAGCGTTCATGGACGGGTGGATCTCAAACCAAGGTGCCCCAGCGACTGTAACCACTGATAGAGACACTGTTCAGAATTCAACCAGTTGCTCGAAGTCGATCACATCAAAACCACTGCATACCATCCGGCAGCAAATGGTATGATCAGATGCCACCATCGTCACCTAAAGATCGCTTTAAAAGTCCACCTAGAACCCCAGCGTTAAACCCATCCTTTACCTCTTGTCATGTTTGGAATTCGATCCGATATTAAAGAAGATACTGGTTTTACGACCTAGAACTGGTTCACGATACACTTCGCCTTCCTGATGAACTGTTCTACAACTCGGACGTCAGTCGGACTAATTTTGACGCTACTACCTTTACGCAACAATTGAAGTCATCTATGGAGAAAATCTGACCTCAGTCTACCAGGTTAAACATCAAACAGGGACAAAAACACGTTAAGCTGAAATTTTGTGACTTTGTTTTCGTTCGTATCGATGCCGTTAAGACCCCTTCCAAAGCCGTACTCCTGGTGATTCCGTGTGATTAAGCGATTCCCCAAATTCTTTGTGATCGATCGCAACGGATCTCATGATACAGTGAGCAATGATAGACTTAAAGTTGCTCATGGAAAGCCCCATCTAGATCCTCTCATCTCTTCTGAGGTCGACCGTACTTCTAATAACCCGCAGCCAACGTGCAACGAACAGACTGTACCGCCTTGGCCCAACCCCGAAACCTCTGTTGAACTTCCCCGCACTCGCTCAGACCGAACGGTCAGATGGCCAAGTTTCAAAGAGTACTGTGTTTAACATTCCATCACTTTTTCGAGCGTTCCCTTCGTCTTAAAGTTCTATAGAAGAACTCTACAGGGTACTGTACACATTTTTATAATTCGCCTCATTCCTACATACAGTCTACATCAGTCTTTGTACAATCACATGTTTAAATCGGTTCGACCTTTTGGTAGGCATGTCTCGTCTCCTTGATGTTTCTGCCCTACCTAGTTGGAAATGTATATTCCGGGTTATTCAGCGATTGCGTTCTGAGCTGACTATTTGTGCTCATATCTCTGTATAGGAATTGACCCCTACAATACAGCTGAAAACCATGGGTCATGAGATTTTAGTTCAGGAAACTGTTTGGCAGAATTGAGACACTAGCCTTCGACAATACAGAAGAGTTACATAGGGGGCGATAAACAGTGTCACAAAAAATTTTCAACCGAGTGGGTCAGTAAAAAACATCGCTGAAATAAACTGCTCACTTATCAGGGTTCGTATACTCTTTGCCTCCGTAAAAGCCATAGCGGTCATACTGGTTGAAATTATCTGACTCCGTTTGCGTTTCATCGTCAACCTCGACATCAGAATCCGGTTGAGAAGCAGACACATCGTCCATTGCCCAGAATATTTGAATAGCCGCCAACAAACGTATTTAGACCAGCCGCGCTTCACTGATTTCAGCTTTCAGGGATTTCAGCTATTTGTTCACGAGTTTGACGTTAGAGATCTAAGTCACTTGCATTCGGTCAGCTTATCCGTTTCGATGTCAGCGGTTTTCTGTAGACCTAGAAAGGTCTGGCACCACCATTGGGGGTTACAGAGAATACCGAGATTCAGCGATTCATCGACTGATACACGGGTTCAAGGCAGAAGCCCAAGGGTCCCGGTTCCAGTCGGTTTTTCTCGTTCAGTGTCAGTCGACCGTCTGGTGACTTGAACGGCACTCATTGAAAACAAGGTGTAGCATCGCTGTTTGGAATTACAGTGAATATCACCATACAAACTAAGCTTACTCTCATAAATGGCTTTTTGGAAAATGAGAGTCAAGTAATACTTTGAAGCGATCGCTAGAAGCGTTACTGATGACCTCAACCGGGAGGCTGTTTCACGAATTAACAACCCTGCAGAAAATAACTTCTGCCTAAGAAGGGTCTGAGGACGAAGCTTAAAAAATTTCCTGTTATGTTCTCACCGACCGTCATCATTCGCTACAGTGAACAACTGATCAACGAGGCCAACTCCAAAGAGGAAGTGTGTGAAACATAAATCACCGCGGAACCACCGAAATTCGAATGGGTATATATCAAGAATTTTAAGTCGAGACTCGTACGCGATATTTCTCAGGCCCGTGGCTAGTTTGGTAGCCACGTGCTGGACACGCTCCACAGCTAAGATGTATTACTTCAGGCCGGTATACACGACCTCATTTGCATACTAGAGGAGCGGCCGTATAAAGCCGAACACTACTGTGTCCTGTAATTCAATGCTTGTTGGGAACACGTTTCGACTGCTCGACGGGAAGGGCGTATTAAATTGTTAGTGTACTTGCGCACTATAGATGGTGAGCCCGAATGAAGATCGTCTTTGTTTCAGCACTTTTGCTTCGGTTCACTAGAAAGTGGCAAACCCGAGTAATTATTTTTCCAGCGTTCTTTTTTCGGGCACCATCACAAACTGGTAAACCTTATTAATGAGCATTTCTTTTCAGTAAGTCTTCTTGCTTGTTTGTTCTGTACGCATGATTCTGCATACGCCTGCCTACTTTAGGCTTGGTATGAACTGAATGCCACTTTCAGTTTTGGGAGGTGTGACCGTGTGTGCACACGTCGTCCCAAGTTGCTCTTTCTGGATACTCCGGGTTGAATGGGCTGGATGGCAGCGATTTCAGATTGACCCATTCACCAGTTAAGACCACTGACCTGGATCACGAGAGCAGAAGCGTAGTGGTTACCCCCGAGGAAACCAAACTGTCACTTCGTCATCACCACACCCGGCTCACAGGGTCATCTTTTACTAGGGGCAGCAAACTTGAAACACCGGCAGATGTTGGCAACATCGGGTTACAATCCTGAGCGGACACTATGCGGGGGATTGCTGTACAAGTCACTGTTGCAGAAAGTTATGAGGGGGATAGATGACAGCACTCATGGAGTGATGGATACAACACGAGTGAGCGGAAACTAAGAATGAAGAGGAAGGCGACGTTGGTGCTTGTACGAATCCTGTTTCCAATTCGCTCTGGATAACTCCTTGCGACCATAGTCAAGCGAACTAGCAAGTTCATCTTAATGCACCTAGGCGCCACATTAGTACTGGCACGATTACGCATAGCTTATGCATGCAGACATCCTGTTATGTGCTGGCTTGCAAGCGTATGAACACTCCCTGGAGAATACACGACAATTGCTCATTGACACTCAGAGATATGCAACCAAACGGACAGCTAACTACATTCATACATCAAGCAAACAGGACACAAGGACAGTGATATCAAGAGATAAGCGTGCTCATTCTTGATTCAGTTTTCGCGCGAAAAACTCGACCGAAGGATTCATAATTCCCCTTGAACCTACAAGATGTATGTAGCAAACATGAAAAATCACCCGTAAAGCCGCCATTCTTCAAGGGTACCACTGCTACAGCGACCCGCAAACGTCCATAATTAACCAGCTAAAGAACACTGCCTTAGTATGCTTGCGCGGTGACTAAAAGTCAGAATCAAAGTTTCATATTGTCGTTGTGGTTCTGTGATGATTGTAAATCATAACGGAACACTATATGTTATTGTTGTTTCACTGCATGAATAATTACGTTTTACAGATACTGAGTACATTACAATTCCGTTGGCTGACGTGCTGTTATTACTACTGCGTAGAAGCTAGCTCTGGGTTTGAGCTAAGTACATTTCCGATTACTTGTATGTATTCCAAACTACCACAGGTTCTGTTATTGTTAATGTTAAGTGCTATGAGTACCAAACGTCTGACAATTATAGTCGTTAAACGTATCCATTTTTCCGATTAATATTTGGGTAGATATTTTCACTACTCCACTATTTCCTGGTTTCACTTTTTGTCCCTGTTACTCATGTTGGTTGTAGTTACATGCCCTAAAAACACACGTGGTGAGGTGGCGACGTATCCCGAGTATGTTCATGGTAGGGTGATAGAGGGTTATTGGGCTCTATCGCATTTATGTGGTTCATCGCTCACAAACGAACGGTTGGAGAATATGGGCGTAGTAAAGTGTATAAGGCACGTGAGT
>LUCH01004187.1:7238-38503 GCA_013368495.1 Paragonimus heterotremus | reverse complement strand
TGATAGAAGAAGTGGTACATGTTATTCAATGGGTGTCACTGGCTTCGCTTAGTGAGAACAGGGTCAGATGATCTGTGCTCCACTTTGATCGCCAGCCCTGTTCTCATTAAACAGAGCCGCTGACGCCCCTGGAATAACCCGTACCACTTACTCTATCAAAGTAGCCAATCCGAAGTGCACTAATTAAGATTGGTTGTTCCTTCCGGCTAGTTGGACCAATCGCGTTCTTGCCGTCACGTCCAAGATTCTAACGTGGAAATCCCAATGTACCAAAGTGATTTGCTTTTGCATGAAATGGAAAATCTTGTGCCTAAAATGGAAACAGATATGTAAAATGGTATAGTACGCAACGTGGGAAAGAATTTTCTGGTGAACTGCTTCGGCGGTTATGCGGAACTTGGCAGCTGCTTACATTCAAACTAGGACTGAGCTTAGTCTGTGCGACACAGTTAGCCAGTTTGTTCATTCAATTTGACCAACCAGCTGTTCGAAATCGCAAGTCATCGACAACACAATCAAAACGGGAATTCATTATCTTCATGCGAAGTAATGTCTGTTCGAATTGATCAGCTGATGAAGTGAGCAGAAAAGTGGCTGAGGCAACCTGTCGGGTTGCCGTAGTCATGATAACGAAATGGTTTGTGTGGTTATAGTCAACGTTTGTCCCCATTTGACTGGTGCATATAATATGTTTTACGTTAGCAACTGAGGATGAAGATAAATGGAATGTTTACAGTTTGCAACATATGTATTCTTTCTACTTTGCTGAAGATATGCCAGTGTTAAGACGTGCAGTAAATGCACATCTTCACCGTGCGCTGACCAATAAGTCAACAACTGAAACGTTCTGCCTATCGACTCAATCTGACAACATCTCATCATGATTTTTCTGTGTCTATTTCACCTGAAGCGAGATTTCAAAGTGCCACTACTCTGATAGTTTACCCAATGACAGATAGCCGTGGTATGCCTCCTATGCCCTGTATGTGAAGCACAATGAACTCTATAGAGTAATGAATTCAACCAATACTGCGCACATAGTTGGAGGCAATGTTGGGTTAACAGAATAGACCGATCCTACATGCGGCTATTCTACTGAGGCGCATAGATAATTGTTCCTGTGGGGAAATCGTCGGGTAATTCATGTTTTTCAATTCTGAAATCAATGACAACGCACACAACTTAGTTCACTCACCTACAGTTTCTCACTTTTATTTTGTTGACCATGAATTAAGTATTCCGGATTCGTATTATCGACGATCACGAGGAACCATGATGAATCAATCCGTCGATAAGCCTACAGTAGTATAGGTTGACAGTTGTCAGTTGTCAGTTTACAGTTGACAGCTGTCACACTTTGTCCTGTATATCTTAAGACTTTGTAAATACTATCATAAATTTCAATTAATGGTTTCCTATTATTTCATTAGAGATTTAGTATTCGAGGTGATCAGTCAAAATGTGCTTTCAGCAATTGGATTTATCAACTGCAAATTACTCAATTTCGAGGAAACTAACTTTACACGTTATTTTTTCAAAGAAATATAAGTTTGTGTCATTGCTACAAGCCCTCTGAAAAGACAATTCGTATTCCCAGTCTGTCATTGAAAGTTTGATAATGCGATTGATCGATGAACCGGTGCTCAAAAGTTGTGAATAAAACGGGAACTCAAATCGCTTCATTAATCGATGCTCCAAACCTTACATCACAAACGATGTGTAACATAGTGTGCGCAATGTTATACATCCGCGGTGGTGTCGAGGACATAAGTGTAAAATGCTTCGGCTTAACTTTATAAACCACTTAACACTCAGCGCTATCGTTCTTCAGTAAAACCACAATTAGGATCGTCGTTGAGAATACGTACATTATCACTCAAGGTCAAGCCAGTCTCTTCTTTTCAACTGTGCCACGAACAGTATTCTAGATGTGGCACTCAGAAGTTCAGAAAGGTTCGGACTGAAGCTTCGAAACAGTATTGAATACACAGATGGCGTCACTCTGGCTAAGTCTTTTATGAACTGTATTCCAACATAGTTGCAGAATCCTAGACCTAGATGAAAAATTCTTTTAAGTTTTTCAATCCTTGTCCGACGGGAGACTTCCTCTGTGCATCCTATTTGTTACCGAGTTATTTAGGGAGTACCATTCGGTGGTCTTCGACATTGTACCACCAAACTGGTATCGTATTCTACCTCTGCGTAACATTCATCAACCATCCCTCACACCGGACTTCTCTGATATAGACGCTGAAGATCTTTTATTCAAGGTTAGTTCACAGTGCGATGCTCCCAGACAAGATGTACCTCAGGATTATTAAAGAACCAGCTGCTAGTCTGGCAATAGCTCGTTACAACCTGTTTAGGCAAACACTCTAGAGTGACATTCTCCCTAGTGCATGGGAAGAAGTCACGGTCACGCCTGTCTTCAAAGCAGATGATCGGTGCTCCCAGGCTATCTGTCAGCCAATCAGTTTCACTAGCAGCCCACTGAAGATAATAGAGCGCTTATGAAAACTCGCCACCTTTGAACACTTCTTATCGAATAGTCTTTTTACTTCCGTCTTGCATGATTTCCTTCCTAACCAGTCATGCATGGCAAATATACTTTGTTAATGTGATTTCGATTACAACACTCTTGAGGAAGGCCATCCGAGTTGGTTGAAACGTAGAGTATTACAACTTGCTCGTAAAGTTTTTATTTTCAATCCATTTATCAAATACACTTATCTCTACGGATAACCATATTTAAGTCATCTGTGATGCTCTCCACTTCGATTTCAGCAGGACTTTCAACCGTGTGTCACTTGGCCTCCTGATACACAAATTAGAGACATATAACATCCAAGTAGAGGTTCTACGCTGAGTTGTCCCATTTCTTGATGGTGGAACTTTCAAAGTTAAAACCCGATCAGATATTTCATTTGCCTTCCTGATTTATGCGAGGATTACTCAAAGGTCAGTGCATCATCTTCCATTTTTTCTTGTTGACATAAACGACTTCTCGAACACTAGTTCTGGTAATGATATTTTTTATGCTGATTATTTGAAAATCTGGAATGCTAGTTATCTCAGTGCACTGTAGATTGATCTTGGCGTGATTAAGCGTTAGTCAGACGATTGGAGTCTTCACCTAATGACAACAGTTGTGCACACGTATCACTCGGTAGGGACCCTGACAATGATTCCGTGGTTCATAGTGCATTCAGCATAGGAGGTATCACGAAATTAGATCTGAAGAAAGATCTGGATATCAGGATGTTGTTTAACTCACCTTTCGCATATCGTCGTGAGAGGGCGGTAAAAGATGGATTTGCTATATTTACAATAATTACAACCACTTCCTCCCTATAGCAAAAAATAGCGTTTTAACCATTTTAGTGGTTTTATATAAGGCCGCTACGTAAGTATAACAATCAGGTAGTGTATACTGACGTGTAGAAAGGTATACCGTTGTTCAGCATGTCCAAACTAGTCATGGGCGTCAGAAATGTCGTGTACGAGTCTCAGATTGAAATGTTTGACTTGCTTCCACCTGAATATCTGCGACTTCACAGCAATTTAATTATCACATTGCTTTATCGTGAATCTCGTAAAATAGTTCTTCATTGTTACAAATGATAACGGCCGTCGATGACATGCTAGGGAGTTTACAAGTTCCGCCCTTTCTCAGGAATATCAGCAACCGGAACAGCCTCCTTTCCGAGATCCTTAGTTGCGTTTCGTGAGGCCATTTTAAAACATTGCTAGGTTATCACTTATTCATTACACAGTTAGATTTGTGATTTTACTGTCCTTGGTTTTTACTATAGTCCTCAAGGTCGGCGATACACCCCGTTTTTAGCTATTGCTTTTCAGATCAGTAGACGCCCACTTGATAGCGAGTAAAACAAACAGACTGAACCGGGATACCTTGCACCTCCTGCATCGAACCGGTGTATTAATCATTGGAATCGGCTTCATCTTAGTCTCGTGATTCCCCTTCAACTCCCTTGTCAGTCTTTCACGGTTAGCACCAATTTCTCGTTGAACTTTCCAATCCAAACTGTTTACCATGTACACCTTCGTAACCTTTCAGGTGCAAACAATGCATACTTTGTTTTACGTGCCTATCTGAAAGCTTATGACACCACGATGCAAATGCCTGTCGGCATGTCCTCACCCATTCTTCTTCAGCTGAATTTTTCCCGCCGACTAGTCCATACGTACTTAATGCATATGTATGTACCATCCAGGGATATAGACTTGCAGGTTTTGTATTTGTTCGCTAGTCTTAACCAACGGTTCCTGGACAAGCTACACACCCCATTTGATGTTTAGTGTTGTTATACTCACTGTGAACGTGAATAGTATTTATCGCACTCATTATGTTGTTAACAGTACCGTAGTAACTGATTCACCCTGTTTGGACCTTTTGAGGTCCGGTTAACCTATACGTCACTAAAAATAACGTTGTGATATCGTTTTTACCCAAGATTTTTGTCGTTTATAAACTATGTTGAATTGTTTGACTAATAAGGGTGATCTGTGTTGGATGCAGTTCACACTGTTGACGTATAAAATGGTGCTAACTCATCGCTGTTACCGAAGGAAATAGTTAGGGCCACTAAGCCACCAATAAGCATAGCGGAATAGAGATCGGACAAGTAGAAAAGTAACCAAGGTTACCAGTCGACCGTTCTGGACAGTTCCGTTCATTCTGATTGGATTTACCGTTTTTCTCGAGGACGGAGGAAGTTTTGGACGGAAAAAGGACTTCATAACAATGCTCTCTGCATCTTAACTCCGTTCTTTCTGTTATACAGCCTGTGTCAAATGATCTGATCGTACGAACAGTTCGACAGGTGTCGATACGTATGTGAGTAACGTCATACTTCCTGCCTGACAACTGAACTAGTGTAAAACCAGTCATTTCTTGCACCCCGTACTCGTTTATGGGACACACAGACTAACGTACGAGAGCAAACATCAACGACAATGTCATATTCAACCTGTGAGGCTGGACACGAAAACGATAATTTAGCCGACTTGACTGGAGTTTACTCACTTCTGGTCAATTTATGATCGCAGACAACCGTTTCAACCTGATTACTGGATGAGCAGCGAGAACCTCTGCATTAATATCAAAATTGCCCAGCAAGTTTATGGAATTTTGTTGTTCCAACTTGACTGAAAAATCCTAACCCCAGAGTCACTAGTGGAAGTTAACGGAAGATGGTCAGAAAGTCTGAATATCATTCATCAGCAAATGGGATAGAATGCATAGACACGTTAGTTCGGTAATGCTTATGTGAAGTCAACGATACAGTTGGGGCAGTCGTTTTCTCGTCTTCGCCTGATTAATAGTTCTCTTCCTTAAAACATTCAAGTCGTACAGTAATATGACTCATCCATTAAGAGTTTGCTTGTGGTCTGGGTCTAAGAATCTGCTCCACGCATTTCTACATCTGAACGGGCCAAAATCAGTCATTTCTCTTACAGTCAACAGCATCCTGTGAAATAAGTGTCAGTCAGTTATTCCAGATACTGGAACTGAACCGTATCCATGAGTGGTAAGAGCTGTTGCATCCCCATAGATTTTACGGTCATCTCCTTTCGAAAAGAAGTATTAGACTTAAGTTTTGCTCGTGTCAGAGTACGTCGGTGTTGCATATCCAATCCACGACCGGGGTTACAGCTGCAGCCAGAATTTCATGAGCCGATCGTCTTGTGCGCTGTTGATCTCACATTAGGCACGAATGAACTGTCTTGTGTAAACGCCCAGCCACATTTACCTGTAGTTAACGCTCAAGTTACCCGGTGGCCTTGAGACGAGACATGCTAATTGTCCTGTTGACTTAGATCGGTTACCTCCGCAATTAAGACCTTACTTCGAGTTGAAACCACAGAGCTCGTTAGCGCTGTTGAACGATAGTTTGATTACTGGTGAGCTGCAGAGGATTTTAGTTTATATAAACTGAGTATTAGTCACAGATGCGAACAACCGTGAGTACTGTTCAGTTTGTACAGAATGAAGTCACTTACTACTGACCAGTACTTCAGGTATTTCTGATCAGGTGAACATAGTTCACAAACGGAGAGAAAGATGAAAGTCACACTCCCTGTTGATGAATCAATGACCACCAATTACTGAGTGGGAGAACTGAATGGTAACACCAATAGGGTTGACAAAAGTCGAAAATGATGAGTAACATTCAGTGACTTTGTAATTATTTTGTTTATCTATGTCGAACTGTTGAGCCTCTTTATAACAAGCGGTGTGTTGTCATTTTTTGAGTATTCTTGCAAAAGTGAGGTTAGAAACTGATGAAAATATCGTGTGAAGCTAACGGTTCTGTTATTGAAACAGTTGCTATCCGGAAGTTTAGCCATGTGTTGTGTTGAAAAATCACTGTTCATGGGGTTGTGACTACTGTGGTAATCACAATGATGATGAACTCTGAAAAATGGTCTTCACTACTGTCTAATTTCGTCTCTCATATTGATGTATAAAGGGGCAGCTGTATGCAGTCTTAAAGATAAGTGGAATTTTGTCCTGACATAAATTGTGCAACATTAAACAATTGTCTTCTTTGGTCAACTTTGTTAAGAGAAAATATTGTTTCCAGACTCTGTAACTATTTTGTGGACACTGTCCTCGTTTTTGTTGGATGAATTTGAGACTTGTGCACAGCTACATACAAAGACAGATTCGGTCTTTTCAATGGTTTCCTGAGTATGACAGAAAAGCATTTAATGTAGACAGTAAATCAAACAACAGTGATAGTTGATATTTTTCGTATGAAGCAACCCGTTCTGTACAGCCTTCACTTGTGTTACTATCTTGATGAGAATGGCGTACAACTAGTTATCTGTTAAACGTAGACGGAAGTGGCTGATTTATATGACAAGAATGATAAAGCGATAGGAACGGAACATGGCAGATGTATCTATCTCGGAATTATGCTGATCCATTAAAATAAAATAAAAAACATATTAGTGGATGCGCCAAATAAAAATGAATCAAATAATTGAATATTAATAATGTCACAGAGTCTGTTATTTCAGCATGAATTTTAAGGATAGAGTTTAGTGATCTCACAAGTTAGTTGATACAATCTGTTGCGTAAATTTTATTTTTACGGGTACGAAACGTTGTCCGGTCGATTCGACCTATACTACTTAAGAACTGTTTTCATTTCGACCACAAAGCAGCTGGAAGACTGGGATTAGACTGAATGGTTTTGGCTGAATCCATAGGATCTTCGCTTACAAGAAACATGTATAGAGTTTAAACGACTACGTCCAAAAGAAAGCCAACCCCGTATATCGCCGGTACAAAGATGGTTTCTTTTTCGACAGGAGCTGACCAAAATATCTATGGGAATGCGAGACCCACGCTCAGCTCCAGAGGAGTTTTAGTTCACATTGTTCCCAAATGTCAAAATTGAATACATGCATGCCTTTACTGGAACACGAGTGTTGGTTAAACATAGAACGACGGTGATTTGTCGCTGATCCGAAGTACAAGTTGGATTTGTTCTCACAGATCACGAATACTCGAGCAAATACCGAAACAGAAAATAATTCGTTTGCTAATTCGTTCAATTTGTTATCAGGATTATTGATGAACAGTCGGTAATTCGGTTAATTTCAAATTGAACAACACTCATGTTTGATCGCAGGCTTCGTCTTCAGATAGACTTTCCAATCAATCTCTTTTTGGAAAGAATCACTTGAAATTACCTGGATTGATGAAAGTGAGACTTGGTGTGATATTCAGCCATTACCATTTGTCCAAATTTAAATCTGTTCTGCGGTCACGAACGATGTTACGATGTGTACACAACACCCATATATCTTATTCCGACTAGCTTCTATGAGGTTCAAACGGACAGTGATTGTTAACAAAACCAATGTTCACCAAGACAGTCAAAAGCGGTCTGTTTACTTCCCCATGTTCTTTCATTTCTTCGAAAGGGCTTGTGGTTCACTACCTGATCAGGTTTTTTTTCCTACCAGCCATCCAACCCACTAAATCCGCGAATATCACCTCTTTCGTTGTATCGTTTCTCACACTGTTTTCTTCCTGATAAGTAATATTTGTCGATTTCTCGTCTGATATGTTGTGGGATGTTTGCTCAGGTAGTGACTGTTGCCACGTACAGCGCTGACCCAAATGACACTGATGTTATTGAGCGGCAGTTTCATCTTCCCGATGTTTGTTCAGACATTCCGGTCACAAATCCGTTTGCGCCAATATAGAACACAAATCTATTCAGTAAGACCGTTAACCGCGAACATTCCCCGGGTGCAATAAGCTGATGAGAATCGTTCGTGTGACTTAATTGTAACCAACTCACGCAAGTCCGGTTTTATTCTTGATTGTGTGTGTGGATTTCAGTGGATCGTTGCTCACTGACTAGATTATGCTTGATTCATTGGATACAGCTGTGTAGCCTTAACAATGGGGCAGGTATAAGCCGGGCGGTCATCAGATTGGCCACTGAAGCTTATACCAATAGGCCCAATGGTAGACAGACTAAAGGTAAACATTGGGCCTGGTCTTTGTGGAGTGTCGCAACACCCGGAGACAGCTCTAAAACTGTTCTGAACCGAATGTCACCTAATTCGGAGTTTACCTTTAAACAGATCAATACGACTAGTCAACAAGGTCAGAAAACTGTATAAGACCCTACGCGAGTTCAAATTTTTTGTGGCACAGATATGTGTTCTCACGAACAATGTGACGAACTTTGCTGTTCATACCTCGTGTGTTAACCTGGCTAGACTTGGCAAACCTTCTCTCCGGAAATCTCATGAAATACTTCTGATTGTACTCCTTATCGGGGTGTCCTCCATGCAGTTATGCTGCAAAGAGGAGAAGGTGAGATACTTTGCTGCATGGTGCTCTAGTATTGAAATTGAGCAGAAGTACTACACGTATCTTTGCATGCAAGTTATAGAATTTATGGGAGTATAAGGCGTAAACTCGGCACGAACAAGATTGCCTTCTTGGCATCTGTAAGCTCCATCATTTATGACTACCGCTTAGGAACTTGTCTATCACTTAGAGGTTTTACTAACATCATGCTGCCTTTGGTTTAGGTTGTTTATGCAGAATGCCAATGATTCGCTATCCCAAGGCAGGTCGCCGTTTAGGATGCGCTCAATGAGTAGATTATGTCTGGATAAAATTGATGATATCCGTTTTCCCACTACTGTTTTCAACCACGATACCATCCACATACTACTTACGGCTGAAAGGTTCGTTCAGGGAAATGCTGGATTCCTCGCAGGGAAAATGAGATCATCAGTGTAAGCGAAACCACTGATCATACTGCCGTAGGCCTGTTAGCTAGACACAAGACTTGGTACAGCTAGCATTTTGTCCATTTTAAACGCTTGCATATGTTAAGGAATCAAACTTTTTCTTTCAAAACCGCCTCCTTCCTCGACAAAACGTTTTTGTCCTATCAGAATGGACAGAAATGCCTAGGACAGTCAAAGGTAACGGTCGCTATTTTTTTGCCTAATCGACCTTTATTCCATTGTGTTCATTGGTGGATTAATGACCTCAACTACTATTGTTGATAATTGTCCTTCGATCTTCTGATTCAACAATGTTTGTAGACCGTTATGCGCCATATAAATACCCTATAGTTTCTTACTTGTTGCAGACGTTTTCGGAGCGAAACGGAAAGGCTTTTTACGCCCGTCTTTTGATTAGATTTCAAAGTAACTTAGTAGGATAGTCGAGTTATTACGAGGAGTATTCGATTTATTTCAAGCACATTAATATTCCGTGGACGAACCAGCAAGTTTCTTCGCGGTTTTACAACACGGTGATAGCCAGTTACCTTGGCGAACACTACACTGAGACCGGAGGACAGGGTTTTCGAGCGTTGCTAAGGCACTTCATTAAGACTGATTAATACGGTTTGCTTGAGGCACAGGAGTTCAGAATGTCCCGGACCAACGTGAAGATCGAGTTCTGTGAAGTGGAATAGAATGCCTCAAACATTTTATTTCAAGCACCACTCTGGACGTTAAGTAATGAAACCTCATGGAGACAGCCATAAAGATATAGAGGTGCAAATTAAAGAGCGAACAATTGCAAGCTGGTGTTCTTACTGTAGGCAATTATCTTATGCAATTAGTGTACTGACTTTGAAGACATGGCAGCAGATATCAGATCGTTGAGAGTGGTTTGATTGGCTCTTTAGTGGAAAAGCGTGATGCGTGATCTGCACTGGTGGTTTGCAAAACCATCTATAAGTGGGAAGAACTTAAAATGTCCTGCCCAGTCATGAGTGTTTATGTGTTTCAAGTGTTTTTCGTTTAAACCTAGAGCGCAGTTTTCTGTGCACTTTGGCATGGGGATTTTTTCTCCTCGAGTGATTGGATCAACCAGGGACTATTTTGGAGGCAGAATTTTAAGAGATGTATGCCCAAGGTAGTGTGGCAGGTCTACTAGTGTCTTGGATCAGGTTTTGTCGTTATTCATCGGGAGGCCACGGTTCGTCCAGTGGGGTTTTCAGCTTTAGGAAGAAAGCTGTATTTGTTGGGAAAAGGCACATTTTCCCAAAAAATTAATCTTATATGCATGGAAAATGGATTTCTTCATTTTCCGAGAATTTGAACGCCCGCCAGAATTCTGGAACGTCCGGGAGGTTATGCTCGCCCCTGATTGGTCCATTCGGTGGCCTAGGGCCAAGGTCACCACAAACCTATAAATACAGTTGCTGTAAACCGCTACTTTGCTTACGGGCTGAGCAGCAAATAAAGCTCGTTTGAAGGCCGTCTTTTTCCCTACCTGTTGTGGGGTTCTAAGGTGCGAGATTTGCGTTCCGATTTTTGAGCTCTGATTTTCGTACCGTTTCGCAATATCGTTGCATTCGTTCGTGATAGAGATACTGCTCGCGGTCTTGCGTTTGTTCTTGTCTTTTCTCTATCAGGTGGGGTCGCAACAGTATTTTTCTTCCTTTGGTGATACGGCGCTTGAAAAGTTGCGTAGCTGACCTTTTTGTATTTGTTTTCTTGGGAGGTAAGATTTTGTTTTCACTGATACACTTCGATAATTGTATGGAAACGAATGGAAATTTTGTGTGTTCAGTGGTGACTTTGTCGTGACTATGGTGAAGATGATTACGTGAAGACTGTAAGCAACTGTTAACAGTTCACCGGATTGTCTAGAAGCTTTGCTGTTTGAATCAAATTGAGTCAATGTTTGGGCAAATGGGTACATTATTCAGTGTTCTGATGTTTCTGAGTCCAAATTTAACCCTGTTTTCGGCTGTGAGCTGATGACAATTTCAGCCTAAATTACACGCCAGTTTAGCGGATACTCTCGAGCGAGTGACCTAAGAAGTGAGAATGAGGTCGGTTTTGGAGTTCATGTCGAGTGGGGGTGGTTAGGTGACACGTCGACATCAAGTCTGCAGGAAGATACTGACTGCCACTAAAACTCGTTGCATTCGAAGATTTCCATTTACTGGTTCTGTCACAAATGCGTCTGAATTGGCTAAAACTTATCTTGGCCGAAACTTTGCGTTCACATTCAGCGTGATTACAGATCGTGAGTGTCAAGGCTTTCACTGTCTGTTTCACTATGTTCTTGCGTCGCTGCATGCGAATGTGCGCAGGTAGATCAACATTAGTTTTGTACATCTGGCCGCATTCTCTACTGATGTAATTCATTTGTCTTTTTTGTTTATTGGTAGATGATGGCTTGGTGACATTGGTAGTATTTGCATACGCACGACTGATCATAATCAGTAGCCTGAAACTGACTAGATAGGTTGGGCGCATTGGAATTTGCTGAACTTTTGACCTGTAATGGTTTTGCACTGAAACTTTCCGGTCGATACCACGATGAAGTAATCCAGCGCGTAATGCAGTTACACTGTTTTTTTTTTACTAAACACTGAACTACCCATGCGCGGTAATATTTGGAAGAAAATAGTATTTTGTAATAAGAACCGGCATCGATGGACAACGGAACATAAAAGCACGGTTATCATCGTGCATCAAGGAGGTGAACTTCGGTTGCATGGGAAAGTCCACTAGATGCTACAGCCGTAAACACATGGCCACGCTATCAAGAGGCAACCTGCAGTTAGGTTAGTCTCAAAGCTTTTGTATTGCGTTCAGTATGGTAATTGCGCAGTTATAAGTTAAGCCCGTAAGAAGAGCCAAGAACTATAGTTCAATTTAACATACACAAACAGAAAATGGTTGTTGTAATCACTTTTGTATGTTTTGCATGGTTGAAACGGTTGCACGGAACTCCTAGTCCTAGAAACATATCGAAAATCTGTATATCACAATGTGTTACACGTACGAATTCAAACAATCTAAGCGATGATCCAATCAACCTTTACCAGTGTTATTCAATACAATTTGTTGTGGTGTTGATAACCTATTGACTAAATGTAAAATGATCGTACCCTTGGCGTATTCGTGCTCATCGATTCTAATATTTCAGATAGGAGTTACTGATCGTTGCAAGAGCGATCTATAGGCATAGTGATGTACCACAGATTTAAAAGGTCGTAGAAATAGTTAGCCACGATTCCAGAATATACTGTAAGCAATCACTAATCTTGTGTATTGGTAACTTTCCATTAGTGACATAGAAACTTCTGGTCTGGTAAATATTCCGTGTTACGACTGCAGTGTTACTAATATACCGAGCTACTATTCAACTGAAAGGTGTTCTGGAACTTCGAATCCTCAGTCGACCCTGGACGTATTCCAATCAATTCAAGCGTACAATCGGAGACTGGATTCAGGATGAACTAATGCTTTATTTTGAGTAGCTAAACGTTTCAAGTTACCTGACCCGCGCTTTGAGTTTTCGGCACCTATCTGGATGCACTCTTGTCTCTGTCGCTTGCAATTTATCAAAGACTTGTTAGTCATGAAAAGAAGCACTAGACTCGAGTTTCGTTCTCATTAGAGCTCGTCAGTAGTGCATATCATCGCCACTGCCGCCTGGACTTGAACCACGGACACGCTGTTCATGAGGAGGGAACCGTATTTACCACTGCCTCATTGTCTCCACATTAGGCGCGACCGAATTATCATATGTAAACACCCACCTACTTTCGCTTGTGAGTAAATGTGCTAATAACATACAGCTTGAACGAGCCATAGTCCCATCCCGACAGTGGTTCATGAAGTTTATCCCCTGACTAGTCAGGGTCACTGGCACAATGGGATGTACACGTGCGGTGCCCTCATTTCTGCTGAGTCAGGTTTTCCAGTCAGAGACTGGGCCATATCCATGGAAGCTGACATCACGATAATATTCACTGTGGTTTTTGTCTGTTATTTTGGCAAGTAGATTAATACAGTCGTTCCGTCAGGCTACATTCTTCTCGATGTTGTCTATTCCGGTTGGCTAACTTTTGCTGTGCTAACCGTAGTGTGTACATTTATTACGACAATATTACTAAGACAGTATTCACCTGTTTATCAATTATTCTGAGAAAAATGCTAGCAATAAATGCACTCAGTTTCCTCATTTACATAATAAACTTCATGGAAAATATGTTCACCTGATACATATATGAGCACTGGATATTCCTGCACTTGTAAAGTTGTTGTGCAATCTAAGTGAAGTGATTAGGAATCGATAAGGTTTATTAATACATAAATAACAACAATACTATTTCAAAATGGTGTGCTAGATTCCGATTTATTGAAAAGTTGTGAAATGTGCGGAATGACGAATATCTGAGATATGAGTATGGAACAGATGAACACAAACACTGTAAACTCCGGAAAAAGAACTTAAAAATAAACTAACTGCATCGTATCATGTTTAAACCACCATTTTACAACCAGCTAACAGTTGAACACAAGGAAAATGAGGTTTGTTTCATTCATGAGCTTCTTAGGATAAGTACAGGAAATCTCCAATAAATTTCAGAAAATAGTTTTGATAAAACCATAGAGTAAACTAAAAATGTGATAACTTCGCTCTTCTGACATAACCGTTCATTGTAAACTTAAAGATCGAGTTATTTTGCCAATGTTACTGTCATTTGAGATAAGCACTGAATCTGAAACTAATTTGTCCCTCTTCAACTTTGACAGCAGAGGATTTAACACGGTCATGCACCATAAGACCACTGTTGGTTTACTTCGCTAGTATGGATAACCTGTCATAGGTTTCATAACACTTGCTTATCGTCTAAACCATTCAGGCAATCATTGAAAAGGTTTTGGATAGAACTGTCATAGAGTTTAGCGGAGCATATTGTAATTCTACCGATCAATGCACCGTTTCGCGATTCTTATAAAACAATTGTTCACGGTTAACTAACATTTTAAAAATATATATTCACCTTTACATCGTTCGGGGTTTTGTTTGATCAAAACAAAACCCTTCGTAATTACAGTGATCTTTTTTTAAAGGATCCTTTGGGAAAACAAAAGGCGGTGTTTTTAGGGGAAGAGGAACCATGTCTTCAATCACGTGGCAAAAATGTTATTCATGGTTGATTACTGATCTGTTTGTCAATTTGTCGGGTTCAAAAGCTTTGATCAAAAACTTTTGGCACCCCGAAAGTTGCAATTTCAACTATGAAAGCGTCACTAATGTTGGCAGAATTGATTAAAAAAATGATTACATCCATGACGTCCTGAATCACAACTTAGTAGTTAAACATAAGAGAAGAGGGTTTCAAATTAGCTGACTTGATTGAGACAGAGACCGTTTGATTCAAAAGTTTGCAGCCACTGGATACAGAATTACTGCTTATAAATTCCTTCCTGAATGAATGCATCGAACCGGTATCTGGTTGTAATGGGAAGATGTCAAGCAGAAGTCGGAATACCTTAAACTGAGTCAGAACACCTACTGACACTTCGCACGGAAAACATGAGCATAGACTTTCAAAGTTCGGTTGATAATTGGTGGACTGACCATGGTTAGCCGGCTGGTCCTTATCGCTGAGAAATAAACAATGGAGCAGTTATCCATAGTACAGTTTCAAAAAGGACACATCGACGAGATCGATGAATACGATCACCCGCAAACGCGGAGTTTAATATATTCGATAAAGTTTCGCGCCTGAAGCTACACTTCAGCATGGAAAGTGAGAATCACAATGGCTTGTCATCTCATGATATGCTCATCTGTCGAAAAGCAGATGATTACATTCAACGAGACATCCATTGCATGGTTAAATGGATAGGTTAGTGCCCTGCTTGGGTGAACAACACTACAGCAGGATGATTATTCTAAGCCATTTATTACAAAGTTCAACCAGTCCCGTGATTCGTGAAATTGACTTGGTACAGGCTGCAGAATGTCAGTAGTCTTTCGTCTAACCTAAAATGGCGATGATGTATGCCGCCCAATTCGACGTCTTCAAGTTCGTGCTACTAAGGAAACATATAATGAGACTGTCCCGGTGGTCCTGTTGAGAGCTTTCTAGATTTCAGCGTCCTGTGTGAAACGAGTCGTGCGCGAGTTAATCAACTTTATTAAACTTATGTTGAATAGTATACAACAGAGCTAAGTTTTACCCCATAATGAAAAAACACCTATTAATGAATATTCTGCTATCCGCTATTACACCCTGCCCACCCGTCTATCGACACTGTCGGACTCCTCTTTTCCTTGATAGTGTATTTTGAGTTTGTTCATCCTGTTGTCAGTGTCGTCTTGATAACCATGTTACAAATCTGCGGCTTACCTGGATGCGCCTGTGACTTTGAGCTCTTGTAACCAAAGCAACAACTAACGGTTACTATAATCAGTTTCGATTAAACGGGCAGCCTTTTTACGAAGGTAACTTTCACTCAATCTGCTCCTCTCCTTTCCCCGTCAGTCTAAGCCAGTTGTTACTCAATTATCGTCAAAGTTATTGCTGTATGGACCATTTTGTCCGAGGTTTGCGTGTCGTACTCCTCAGTTCGTTTGTCCCAAGGATCCCTCATTTACTAGTCACTGCTTTCGTGTCGTCTTAGTATGGTTGTCATTAGCCGGACCCAGAAATGCAGTAACCTTACTGGTGTAGATCCACATCAGTATGTGATAGCAAGCAAAACTGTTCCACATGCACCAAGCGAATCATATACTCGAGGAAAAATTCTGAGTGCCTGCTCTGTAAATCAGTCGCCTATGTAACAAATAGTAAAGTGCTCACAATCATTTATAAAATGCAACAAGAATACTCCACAGACCTTTTACATTTCTTCTGTTCTGTAGGCTTGCCCGCTGTTAGGTCACCAATAAACCAAAACGGATGCCCTAATACTATCCGAAAATCTTCTAACCCACTTGGTTTAACTTACGACAGCTTAGTAATATGCCACCTGTGTCTTGCCAGTCATCCAATGCAAAACATGTGACTACTGATTCATACATCTTAGACAATAAAACAGTCAAGGCCAGTTACTGGTGTGGCAGCAAGATGTGATTCATCTTCTCGTAAGTGACGCGTCCTTCCAAGAACTGTTGACAAGTGTACAGATACATCCAAAACAGCTCCGCGCAAACCAAAGGCGGTCCACATCCCATCGCTAATCCTATTCAACCGCCCTGAGATGGGGTGACGAGAAATGTCAACATGGGAAACTCATGATGGGACTCTCTTTGTTAAGTGCCGCAAGACGTTGGATCTTGTCAGCGTCACCGTTAGACTCTTACAACGATTAATCCGAAATACAGCAACATTCTGGGACTGCTGCTTGTCTGATCTAGCGACAGAAGTAAGATTTAAAAAATAACCGTGCGACAACAGACTATATGTAACAGGTCTGAAAACTCAACCAAAATGCGTTCAGACGTCCACAAGTCTATCAAAGCTTTGCTGAGTGGTCGTAAATCGTTAAACAAGATGGAGGTCATAGTTGTATTGTCATTCACAATGTGTTGACTTTGCATGCCTGCATTATTCATGATAACAAAGTGTTGTCAGATTGTCACCGGAAGGAAGGACACATCCTGTTTTGTTCTATGGTTGGGAAGCGTGGCCCGTTCGGGACAAAGATGTCAGTGGATTTACGGTGTTTGACCACTGGTGTCTCTGTTCGTTATCCCAAATCAAGTGGAAAGTTTACGTCAACAACGAAGCTGTTAACCTAAGCGTATGTTGGAAGGTCATGGATGCACGATTTGTTGATCAACTAATTACGTTGTACAGTTTATAATGTTTGGGTCACATACTCTTTATGCTAGTTGAGCATTTACGGTACTGGGCGTTTTAAGTGGGACACCAACAGTTGAGAAAAACTGCGTGGTGGTCAGGCAACGATATAGTCACGGAATACGAAGGCACCGTTCAGTCCACTGAGTACAGTGGGGGACGAAGTACCACCCGGCCGGTTTGGGCCCTGGTGATGACTTAAGCGTTGGTTTAGAACGCTATCTAAGTCAGTAATGTGCCACAGTTAACGGCAAGCCTGCATGCACAATATTTCTAACTCTTCCGGTTATCTGTGTTTGACTTATTTTGATCCTCTTTCGTAATGTACTTTCTCTGGAATAGTCCACGTGAGCTGTGGAGAGCGGCGATTCGAACAACAGTACTTTCCAGTCACGCTTACATCCAGTGTGAATGAGTGAGTGAGCCACATTGTTGGGATTAGTAAAACGTCATCATTAACAACATCATTTTCAGCTTTGAGCCCAACCTATGGATACAGTGGCACGGGCTTTCATTAGTTTTGACAATGTCCTACGAAACAGTGAATCAATAAGTAAGTGTAAGAGTGTAGAGAAGGACAGGTGAAAATGAAAGAAAACTGATGCTTCCGAGAAGAGAAAAAGTGGGATGAATAATTCTACTGATATAGACTCACTACTGATCGCGACAATGTCATGTCAGAAAGCGCTTACACCCACTGATGTGGATTGTCGTGAACTACCTAATCAGGCGGACGACATCTACCAACCTGTAGCGACCGGCGATCGTGTGGCATGGTCCACATTTTTTTACCGAATAACTATGTAGAACAATATATCATGCATACATAATATCAGTCAACCTACGGCCTTACAGAAGCTACATGTGGAGATTTTCGGAACCTTCAATTACTATTTTCAGAATACCATACATGACGTAGTTGAAAAGAAGGGGACACTCTGCACTCAGAGCAGGCATACAGCAACTTCACCAAACTGACTTATTTCACTGCGACTCCTCTGTGATGGAGAAAACCTTTCAGTGCAAACTAATCAAAAACAACCTTTGGGTCTGAAACTACTATAACCGTTAGCTGAGACAAGCAGTGCTGATGCCCCAATGTCTATTGCAAGGGGAAGATGTGATCGTTGCATCCGAGAGTGGCTCGGAAACCTGGTTTCCTGTGTTTCAGAAACCACTGCATTTCAGGACCCGTGAGTATCTTGGATGAGTTAAAAGCAAACACAGTACTTCCATAATTATCACGTGATGTTCTGGCACCTTTTTGAAGATGACAACGACCGGTGACTAACTTTAGTCAGATGGACATCCTCAGTATCTCATTTAGGACGGAGAAGAATGGTCAATTCAGACACTAGTCCCTCACAATCATCTTTGAAAAGAGCAAGAGGATGTTAGTCCTAATCAGGGGCTTTATTTCGTTTCAATAGTATAAGTTCCAATACCGCTTCGGTTTACTACAGCAGATCGTGAAGAAGGTCGTAATTAATCAAATAATCTGTATGACTGACGGCCGACTGAACTGGTTCAGACCAGTCTTGCAATTCTTCAACGTGCTCCTATCATCGGTCAAGTCGTCACGAGGAGCTGCATACTCGTGAGCCATCTTTTCCACATATAACCTCACCTACACTTCGTCGACGGTAAGTACCATCACCAATCAAGGAGAATATCATCCCACCACCTCTTGAGATAACGATCTTTTCAACTGTTTAGTTTGTTTGTCAAAATAAGCCTCACGATCCTCAAACAGACTCTTCATAACTTTGAATTTCAGTTTATGGTAGTCTGCTTTTCATGCAGATTCTGGGGATCAGCCGATATTTGTTCATAATTTCTAGTGAATCAGTTACAATTCGCTTTCACCCTGTCTGCGGCACTCATTTTAAATAGAATTATTCGCTGGAAGTTAGCTCATCTGTTGAGATTTCTGTTTCAGCGCTCGAATGAACCCTCAGTTTTGCTATCCGAGCAGTTTGAATACAAGTGCTGTCTAACAGACATTCCTTATACCCTCGTTTTTCAATTTCTATCTTAGGGACGGATGATCTCTGAGCAGACGATAGAGCAAAGCGAACACAAACAGTGGCCCGATCTGAGATAAAGTGTGCACCCTAAACCGAAAAGTGATTTTTACTAGGATGGTGCCAATGATAGCTTACGACGATATGGTCAAATTGCTTTTATGATTGAGACATAGTGCTGTTATTTGTACAGAAGTGTGTAAAACTGCAAAAGCCGATTCGTGTTTAATGCGTTGCGACCGGCTACTGAATAAAACACCTTGCTGCTTCTGTTTTGGAGTAAAACTGCCTAATTGTAGGTACATACCACCAGCAAACACAACGATGTCCTAATGTTTAGTGTGTCCTGAAAGATCAATGAAGACACCCATGACACCATCTGAACTACTTTCTGTTGCAGACCATGCGGGTATGACAAACAGAGGTTATTTTGGTTTATGTGGACCGGCTTTGACTGAAGTGTTATGACCAACGGCAGGCAGGTGAACATTTGCTGGGATCCAACCGAGCTTGGCCGGAAGATACGGCTTTATCTACACCAGGGACCTTGGAAAAGGGCCTCTGATCCATAGCATCATCAAGGAGTGAATTCAAATGAAAGGTGAAATTAGGATTTTAGAGTTGCTTTGTGGAGAGGCAACAAACATCCAGTTGCAGATTCCGGATAGTGGTCTCCAGAGCAACTTACAGACCAACATGTCGAAAAGTGCGGACTTCAAAAACGCCAATATTGTCTTGACCTGAAGAGATGAAAATTAGGGGCGGGAAGAGAAGCTGACAACATGCAGATTGATCTGTCAGGGCAATGATAGTTTCTGATACTTTCCGGTCGTTTATGCCGTGGAAGATGGTTGATCTGAAGGATCCTAATCGAAGCTTTTGATTCGAAAGTATGACCTATGGGGTAACAGGAGACAGGGTATCTTTTAGGACCTTATGAGGAGCCAATGCTTCACTTGATACTTAAGAGTTAACCTTGCTCTGGGGCACAGTGAAGAAGACATTGATTTCTGATTCCAATCTCTGCTGCATGCAGAGGATACATAGGTTGCCCCCGAAGTGTGGACCAAGATAAAAATAATCTAGAATCCCAGCCACAGGGCTTACCCAACGAACGGGCCTACCAACCTACTCGGGTTAACGACTGGGCCCAACATATCGCTCTAACCACAACTAGACTAGATAGCAGGGGAGCGTGTATGTAATTCCAGTCCAGTCACACGGCACCATCGTCCCAGCGTTCTGACCACCACGGTCCACGATCGATCACACCTGACTCTTGACAAACTTCCCCATAAATGGTTCGGCGCTTGATAATTTGAGACTGGGAAATAGCGTGCATCGATGGATGTAAATGGATAAAGCAAAGACGATATTTAGCTAAAGAGTTGTGCTATCCCGATAATTTTTTCGTAGATAGTGTAATCTGTATTAACGAACGAAACAGATTTGCACATTATGGCAAAACTGATCAAAAACTAACAATTCCCCTCTAGAATCTGAGGCGCACCATTTGCGGACTAACAACATTCCATAGTCTGGTTGACAAAACGGTAAACGTTAGTTTACGTATCTCAGTTTCGTGGCCTTGTCAGTGTTGCTGCAGCTCCGGTTAACATGTCTCATTTAAAACTTTCTACTTGATCATGTTATCCACACGTGGATGCCGTGGTGAACGCGAATTACTGCGTTATGGGGATCACTGTGGACGGCCTGTTAAGAAATTTTGTCCCAAATGAGGCGGTTTGTCTTGTGGAAACCTGCCTTATCCTAAAAAATGCAGTGCGCAAACGGGGGTAAACTAAATATTATGCCGGAATCACTTCACACCGATGGACCGCGCTTAAAGTGAAAATGTACCGTTTTAAGTAAACGACTTCCGATACTTAGACCATTTTTGCAATGTACGGATAAACCATACGTAGCATACAGACATTAGTGGATACGGGTAATCAAAACTGGCTACATATTCTTGATTTACGCTAATCGGTGCCGTTTACCGCATTAGATGAGACCCGTTTGTAGATATTGCACAACAGATATTCGGTACCCATGCACAACATATTTTTACATATGTTAACACGCATGGTGTTGTAAACCTACCTAAACGATACGCTGGTTCGTTCTCGACATAGTGGTACGTTCGATAAAATCGGATTCTCGTCCCGGTACTAATTAACGCGGAAATCTCGGTCTTGAAAATGTCGCAACAGTCCCGCTATTTGGTTCCCAAGACAAGCCAGAAGTCGCGTACAAAGGAAACCGCTTTGTTTCACCCCAATACATGTACGACAAAGGCGACAGTTACAAAGTATTTATAAGGCGCGTAATGTTCACACATTCCCAAGACATCAAAGAGAACAGTTACTGAAAAAAAGAGTTAGGATCGCTAATGAGCATAGCGGTATAAAAAGTCTCAACCGATTTGAATAATTTCACTAAGTAAGACTGAGCCAATCGTTTGTTTCTTTCTCATGACGGAGGCGCCTTAGGACGGTAACAGGTTGGGCCCCCTAACATATGGTTAACATGTATCTGTGATTGGTGACTTACTGCTTTATGTACTTAAATAATTACTCAGTAGTATTCCAGTACACATGAAACAAGCGAGACCACAATTAGACAATATTCCAATAAATACATGAATCCGCCAATTAGTGCCAGAGACATGCTGTTCTGCCGATTGGTCGATATAGTCTTGATGCGAAGATGAACAGATAAGAGAAAATTAGTACGTAAACCGTAAATTCACAACGGATGCTCAGAATGTTCTCCGTAGTTTTGTTTACACAAAGACATTCTCCTTAGGTATGATGAAAGCACGTCGCAGAGTAGTTCCAGAGATTGCACTACATTCTAAAATTGTGGATATTTTCAGTTTCTTCAGTCTTTGTGGATATTCTCTGTAGACCGTGTGCTCAAGGTAGCCCCAAAGAAGAATTTCGGTGATCATCTGATGACTATGGCGGACATTCCATTAGTCCACCGCGATCGATCCATCGTCGCCCGAATTTTTCATTCAAGTAGCCTGGAACACATACTGTGATGGATGACCATATCTGAGGTTCAATTATTCTAACACACGTTGGAGTGTCTCCACGCGGTGGTGACGTATGGCTAAAATCCACAGCGGGCGGATTGTGGACAACACGGGCGATCGGATGAACCATCACTTAACAAAATAGAAGGAACAAGCGGGCAGTGGCAAGCAGAAATCCCGGAACAGAAAGCGTCAGCCACACGCACGAACACGAGGTAAATGTGCACACGACGTGCAAATGGAAACCATCGCTGCGTTGTGGACTGGTATTTCGGTTCATGAACGCGAGTGTGCGTTCGGTTTGAAAACGTGCGTGTTAGACAATCAAAATGGTGTTCGTTGAACGACATTTTGCTACAGTAGTGTACAGTGTGGTGTTTCGCCATCCTGTTGAAACCAGACGTATTTAAGTGCTGTCAATCGTTGAAGCGCTGCTACAACAATCTGTGGTAGCATTTGAAGATAGGAATGTCCTAGATTCTAAATGATTATGTAAACAGAGTTTTCATCTGTTTCGTTTCAATCAGGGGAGGAAGATTTGATAATCCATGTTGCACCAATCCAGCCAAAACCATAAGCTTCGGGCTGTGGTGACGTCGGAGTGGAGCAAACCGATGAGGTTATGGACGTAAAAAAAACCGAGGTTTATGCAGGAATCCATTCAGACAGAATATCCCTTCGGTTGTAAATACCGTCGAATATATAACCCACTCTGATAAATAACATGTGCAAAATGACACGCGTTTGTCCGTATCCGGCAACGAATGCTTTTGTGACCGATCCCCCGGTATGGCCGACATTCATATATTTTGAGTATCCGATGTATAGTGGATTTCGAACTGTTAGATTTTCGAGTGAGCCGATGAACGCTATTATTGGAGGACTGCTTTTTACGCCACACAGAAATTCACTGGTCTGATAACTACCTGTTGATGTGTGAGGTCGACCACTTCTTTGTAGGTCATGAAAATTGCTGGTCGCAACCATTTTTTCATCAGTCTTGGACCTAATTTTTACAGGTAACCGATCGCGTGCCCACATGTTGTGTACCAGGATTTCTAGTGGCCTCCTCCACACTTTGACCACATATTACATAAATGAAAACCATTTCAACACGCTGTTCAATTGTTAGCTTACCAACATGTTGTTCTCTTTTTTACGTTCCAGCATGTTAAATTCGTCTAGACCAATTTGGGCGCGGTTCCTATCCGCCAAACTAAACTGAGAAGGGTGTAGTCCAACAAAACAGTATAACCGCAGTGTGACAAAGGGACATACAGAACAGCCAGCTAATTCGGCTGTGGTTTTAACGGTGTGTTTTGCCTGTTCGCTCACCCGATTCGGTTGGCAGGCATGTTGGTCGGTCTGTGTTCCGGCGAGCAGAGAAAAATTCAAATATTCAGACGTGTCACGCCCGAGCCATGATTCTCCTTCGGTTCGGACTGTGGTTTTTGTTGCCGGTTCATTACGTCTGAGATGTATTGCATACAGGCTTTTCGAATTAAAAAGCATCTTGGAAAGGACAACAGAAAAAGTACCGTAACGGTGCTTTCGTACTGAAAGTGAATGAACTCATGCCACTAGGCTCTTGTTCCCATTATGTCTGTCTGGCCATGTACAGCGATGGTCACAGATGATTAAACACTGGAGCAGCTCAACTGATCCGGATTTGTGGCCTAAATTAGAAATCAACATATAAATCAGTCTACTGGAGAGCCACTAACCAAGCTGACGAGGAAAGCCTAAATATGACAGTAATGAGATTTCTGATCAGAAGAGTATAAATTACTACAGGGAACCGTATAAAGCGGCTTTTTTTAAAACTAAAAAGTACTGAATTATTTACATTTCGTGACACTTTATTCGAGTCAATGTGTATCTCTATCTATTTGAAGACAATTGTGTGTTTAGCCTGTGCTCTATCTTTCATTCTGTATTAGGTCCGGTTATTCGTCTCCTACTGATCACACTGTTCTACCCAGAATGCCATCTATCTCAGTCTTGTCTGGCTACTTGTCGGCTTCTTACACGTAAGTAATCCGGTTTATCTCTACGACTGAGCACATTTGTAACTGTGTTCCTTACAGCCTACTGAAAATATATTTGATAACCAGTACCCTTCTGGTTCCTCCACCGTCTATCTTTGTATGCCTGTTAACAGTGGTTCGTTTGTTAGGCAGTCGAACCGACCGAATCGAGTTACTGTCTACTTAAAATCGCGTCACTCTGTTGTTTCTTGTTCTTTGTCATCGCAAACGTATTGACACCCGAACAGATGATGACGTGGGTTGTCATGATCGACCTGGTGTGTCCCTTGCAATGATACCATAAATCAGGCTACCAACTTGTGGTTTTTCTGTGGAATGAAATTACTCGTGACTTTTAACGTTCTGAAGTCTGATTTGTACAGTATACTTTAATTACCGGCCATCGAGAGATATGTGGTCTCAGCTGTGAAACTGTTATAACGCGCCTTTCCTCTACCAAAACGTTCTATTCCGACTTGAATGCTATACCTGGCTCCCTGCTATGCGGCTTCACTCAACCTACTTGCGCGGAGTCAGGAAGAGCATGACTGCTGTATTGCTGACTTCCAGTTCGACAAATGAATGAAATGCCTGTAATTATGTAGCATGAAATAGTGGCCAAATATGGCCATTTACTCGCTGAACCACTGTCCGCTTGGTTAGGCCACTTTGCCACCAAGTAGCCAAGTACGGCCAATTCCACAGTCGTTGCGTTCTGGTTGGTCCCTCAGGCTAGCGCGACACCCACGCTGACTTCCACGCCTCCTCCTATTTGGCCCGACTTGCATACCCGTGCTTTGCTGATGCCTGATTTCCTCAGCCGTCACCGAAAGCCTGAATGGTTTGCAGTGATGACTGATTTCATCAGCTGTCACCGATGACCTGTTTAGACTGTCTTGATGGACTCGTTTCCTAACAGAAACATCTGGAAGTCGACCTGATTCGAACCAACAACAAGACTGTCACGCGGCAGGTGTTGTACTAGTTAAAATCAGAAGTCATCACGGGAGCTGATACTTTTTACATCTGAGCTCTGTTGCACATCCAGTCTACCGTATCATATGAAATCCACAAACCGATTCCTGGATTATGTTATCTGGTTGGACTTTTTGGGACAGTGAACATTGGAATTCAGTAACTCTGCTGTTAGATGATGAGTTTAAACTCCCTATATGTACTGTGACAGATTTGTTACTTTAAAAGTATGAAAACTGGCGTAACTCCGTGGATCAGCTGATGAGGAACTTGGCGTGTAAAGACATGGCGTTCCTGTCATTGACTCAAGTCCGACCGAGGAAGGACTTTTCACGACTGGGTTATATTTTTTCAGATTAAACATTCTGCCACCTGGTTTATCGGTAATGCAGATGTTTAACTATAAACGCGTCAGGTTCATGCGTTTGTTTTACTGAGCAGTCAGATTGATCCTGAAGATTTAATTGACATTTTGGTGTTTCATGATAGACCACAAATTTACCAAATTTCTTCGAAGTTACTACTATTGATAATGTCCGCCCAACAGCTTCTGGACAACAACCGCTATCGATGACCTCGAATGTGCTCCAGTAAGGCTTGCATGAACACCTGACTATCATATTCCAGTCTAAACCCTTTTGATTTCATATGTTTGTTTGTAAGCCCTGCCAAGTTGCTGAGATCGCATGGATTCATTAAATCGTCTCAGAGCTTACGTCTCCTGACTATAATGATTTACCCCCTAACCTGTGGTTTCGAAATATTCAGCTAACAAAAACTTGAAAATCCACCTTGCGAACATGATCATTTAATGACAAAATCACCAGAATGTCTAGCCGTTTACGAACGAAAAGCTAATAAACCATCGTCTGGCATATGCACATCTAGTGAAGGATTGTTTTGATTGCAAGAATGTCATCCTAAACAAGTTCGTATCAAACAACTAGCTAATTATTCCACAAGACCATAAAGCATTGTGCTGGGAGTGACCAGACGATACAAGAGAGAGTAGTGGTAAATCGACTAATTAACAAAAGCTATCCTGAAAGTTCCCCGAAAGGCAACTGTGAAGAACAGTTAGTTCAAAAGCATGGGAGGAATAGAGGAGAATCTTCACTGTTTCATACAAAAACAAGACACTATATGCTATTCTTACGGTTTTAAAGGAAACAAGAATTCTGGCTAGTTACTGAGAAGCGACTACATCGAGTTCACTTCCCGTGTACCTAAGAGACCAGTTATCAGTCGACAGAACTCAAAATGTGTGTTCACAATAAATGTCTAGGCTGTTCTCAGACTTTCAATGGACGAACTGCTGGGTAGCTGAAAACTAGGACCAATTAACTTCAAAATCGCATTGTGAAGTAACTCAGAAATAATTGTGTGTGTCAGGTGGTGAACAGAGAATTCGTAATTGCCAATCACGCCTTAGTAACTGGTAAAAAAATTACTTTCCAAACGTTAAAATCATAGGTAAACATTTGAATATCCTAAATAACTTTGGGTATAAATGTCAAGAAGTTCACGATCGTCAAACAAGCTGTAAATGGAATTAGAGCTTTCCACAGTTCGGATGAATTGCAATCCGCTTTGGATTGATCAAGTTAACTTGAGTTAGTAGCAGAAAAGATTAATCGCATCAACCACCAAACAATCTATGCTGCACTCTCTGCATACTCTAAATTCGACTTATCCTTTCAGCTACTTTTTTCGAGTGAATTACACTGTCTTATCATGTTGTACATATTACTACATCTATTTAGGATAGTAGACTACAAAAAAAAATGATCCGAATATCATAGAACATTGGACAAGCTAGTCCCACTGTTCTGTTGTTAAGACTATCATCGGTTGGAGCTGTACATTCGGCATGTATCTGTCACAAACATCATCAGTTCAGACGGGCCCCTCCTCCCACATACAGCACCGGTTGCGTAAAAAGCGTCGCAAATCGTACGTACATGGATATCGAAGGCACGTACTTGCCATACGGGGCCGGACGAACAAGTGACCGAGGGTAAATCGGGCATCACGTGCGAAGGTGTGAATCTACACACACACACACACACACACACACACACACACAGGCTCAACAATGTAACCTCGTTTAATTGTGAACAGTAGGGAATTTTTTAACACTCTGTAAGTCGAAAATCACTCAGCTGTTCTCAGCTGTCGCACACCTATAGACTTTCCGGTCAGCCCCTTTTGGGAAGAAGCGCAAGATTCGAGTTTCGCTCATGTTAGAATGTATCAGTAATGCAAATCTTTGCCACAGCCGGGATTAAAAATGATCGCGTTCTCATGAATCGACCATGTTGACCACTGCACCATTGGTCCCGCAGTGCCGACGACTAAAATATCAAGCAAACCTACAGTCGAATTCGCTTGTGAGTAGTGCTCAGGTTTCCCGAAAAGGAGACACAGTAACTGTCCTGTTAACTCCAATCGATGGCCTCACGACTAGGACATCTCTCAAGTTGAAATCATAGAATTTATTAACTTGTTGAGCGATTTTTCGCTCATGTGATCAACTGGAGCCAAAAGGAAGGGAGCAGTAGTTCGGAAAGTCCGTTTCCGCCGCAGTCTGGAAAAGAGGCACATCAAGCGCAAAATTAGTTGCGAAAGGCGTATGTGTAATATCCAAACTTCTGAGCGAGGGGTCGATTAGTGAGCAACAACGACAGTAAATAGTGTAGACAGCAAAGCCGGACTATAACTGGCCACGTACTAATGATAACAATCATGAATCAAAAGTCTGTCGTGGTCGGATGTAACCCGTGCTGAATAAGCAGCAGATTGTTGAAATGTTACCGGTATACTGGAAGTGAAAGAGCACCTCCGAAGCCTTACGGTGGTCAGTTGTTTCAAAAACTTATATGGTTCTAAATTCATTGAATTGTATATCTTACATCAAACTATAATTTCCGGATTAAACGTAAATAATTCTTTCCATCAGTCTAAATGATACATGTATGAGATGTGTCGTCGTGGAAACTCAACAGTAATTTGTACCCAACAGTGATATTCGCTTACGGCGTTTGCAACAAACTGATTGTATTACGTAGTAGTGACCCCAAACTTTCTCTTCAACACCCTGCGTTCTAACACATACATAGCTCACTCTTGTATTGATCAGAACTGTATTGGTACACTCTATTTCGTGGTGACATTTGCCATACACCAGTAGTCTTTATTGGGGTTGAACACTGATGATCATAACACGGGACGTAGCAACTATCCATCCTTGCACGCAGCTCCTGATCTCGTTTCGTGGGGTTATCGATTGGAGTCAACACGTCGACTATTGTCTCCACTCAAGGCGATCGGACAGCTCGAGCATTACTCTCAGACAAATGTAAACGAGCGTTTGTACGTGATGATTCAGTCATGCCTGATATGATCAACATGTTTGCATCGTGGTAACATGGACACCCTTTAAATACTATCTCTGGCTAGAATAAACACTTGATGAAATCCTACAAGAGATCAACTCGAATCAAGTGCTTCTTTTCGAAAGAGGTTGGCTGAAGAATCTATAGAAAGTTAGAAGCCGTGATCGATTTCGAGTGAGATTTGTTTCGCATTGATCAGAACCTACCTACTAACCTCAGTGACGGATCCATTTGTTGTGTTATGGTAACTTAATTATTGTTTTCAACTAACTCGCAAATAACTTTTTGAAACAAAGTTGATTTCATCTCCAACAAACAAGCAAAATTCATTGTAAACAACATTACCAGTTTTGTTTATTTGGAACAGAAATTTACACAAACGTCTTCCAACAAACGAGCGAGAGTCAGCAAGAAAAACTGATGAGAAAAATACGAAAATTTTAAAAAGGTTGGTCGTCATAAGTGAGGACATTGCTTGGTTGTTAACGAAAGACGATGAAAGGTTTGGTTCAATTGGGCTAGCAAATACAATCAAACAACACAGTAATTTAATAAGTCCTGGAGAATATGGCAAAATGTTAACCAGGAATATAAACAACTTGCAATCTTACTGTCCATAACAAGAACAGAAATAAAGCAATAAGAGCAATCTTCCCCACGTTAAAATGTCGTGAAGTAACATAAGTTATCATGTTTTGAATTGCATTTTAATCAAACCGGTTTTGATTGCTACAGCATCTTTGTTGCTAACCAATGTTACAACTTGCAAGGAACTCTTTACTTGTATGATTTTAGAACAATTCCTGTTTTGTAGATGAGGTGTAGAGATGAGTTTAAACAAACTTTGGTGGAGCCAATCCACCATGTAATTCGAAGGGTGAACAGGTTGTCTAGAACACGTCTTCGGTGTTATTTTGCGGCATTATCGTTCTTCACGCACATGTCAGGCGTCTAACCATCTGATTCTTCATATCTCGCAAGCAAACTCCGATCACACGCTCGATAAATCCACCAACCTCCTATACGAATTCTGCATTCAGCAGAGACAGCAATACAAGCTGATAACGATGCAAACAAACGGGGATCACCCATCGTAGGTGAGTGTCAGTTAGAACGGATTTTTCACGGTTAACAGACAATAGGGCGTCGACTATGTACACAATACTGTGGAAAAAGTAACTGTCTCACATGAACCGCAGCAACTTTCAAACTCTGCGGGCTTGCGTACTCATTTCGATACACACGCATACACACGATAACAAGAACATAAAGTGAATTTCTTTTACAAAACTAACAATTAAAAGTGATCCTCATCTACAATTGATCGTAGCTGTCACATTCCCATAGACTTTCCAATCGAGCCCTTTCGAAAAGAAGCACTAGACTCGAGTTTCGCTGTCATTAGAGCTCGTCAGTAGTGCATAATCCTCGCCACTGCCAGGACCAGAACCAAGGACACGCTGTTCACGAGGCAACCACGTTTACCACTACGCCATTCACCTCACATTAGGCACGACCGAATTATCATATTTGAACGCCCAACCACTTTCGTTTATGAGTAATGAGAGTGAGTAATGAGAGCGAAATTCAAGTCTAGTGCTTGTTTTCGAAGACGGCCGACTGGAAAGTCTATGGGAATGCAACATTTGCGATCAGTTGTGTGTGATGTTCAATCTATATGAAAAACCAAAATCCCCTACTACTCATCACTAGTAGAAAATGATGTATAATATAGATATGGTTGTTACATGCGCACAAATCATTGATATCGCAAACTCCTCTTAATGCGACTTGCTGACGACTCAAGTTACTGTGAATAGTTTGTTGTTAATCAGTCGGCATGTATTTGGTTATTGATTGTTTTCAAGTGTGTGCAAAATTATTCCAATTTTTCAGTCCGTTACTTGCTTCCGATTTTTGAGATCACTGGTCCCTTGTGAGTGGTTCAGAAGATTCCGTTTATCAGGCGATCTTGGTGACTATAAGCAGTAGCGTAGAACTGTCATATGTTTCGTTTCATTCTGAAATAGTTTGCTAGTATGACAGAAACGGCTAATTCAATTGCATTCATTGCGACCAAAAATACAAGTTATTTTTGTTGTAATAGCAAGTAACCTATTAGAACCATTACAAGAAATCCTTGGTCTATGATAGTGAGAAAGCCAACTTCGTTTCAAGAATAAACAGTACTGCTGCGAAATCGAACCGATCCCAGTTTGTACACTCTAGACAGATTACCAAAATACACAAAGCCGTTTTGTGGACAATTTTCGCGTGGAAACTTCAGATCGAATTTATATCCGACATAGGAATTTCGTCTAGCGCCTATTCACCTGCGCTTATGTTTCTTTATCCACGTCAAACCGAAATACGACCGTTGCGATGTACTCTCTAACTATAGATATTATCGCACGTTAGTTCGCAGAGAATACCAGAAGTTTCCCTTTAAAATCAAAACAGTCGCAATTATTGACGTGATTGTGACATAAAGTCAAGACTCCACCCTTGAAAGGTATCAACAAACCCACTTCGACTACAATCCCTGATATCATCATCATCATCATCATCATCTTCATCATCATCATCACCGGCATCATCATCATCATCATCACCGGCATCATCATCATCATCATCACCGGCATCATCATCATCATCATCAC
>LUCH01004186.1:0-41852 GCA_013368495.1 Paragonimus heterotremus | reverse complement strand
TTGTCTGTTTTACGCGCTCGTAGGCCGCATATCAAGTTACAACAGACCGTTTGCTACCGCTTAGATGTAACAAACGAGGAGAACAGGATCTAGTGCGCGAACTCCCTGCTGTTCCAGTCCGCCTGGATGCATGAACGTTGCATACAACGGGTGATCACAATTGCTCATAGGGTATTCAACTACCTACAGAACGACATCCTTACAAGTTTCATTAATCGTCGTTTGTTCGCAGTTAGCTTATCAAGAAAACCGTCGCATTTACGTCACTTATTCCGTTTACTTGCAGTCTGTTACGATTTACCAGACTAGTTACTACGTATATCATGAGGTATTCTTCTCTGGACGTGAACGCGTTCTACAGTTCCAATCCTACCGAGTACTTTTTGGTGTTTTTTATACCATCGATTAATCCTTTCTCATCTTACCCCATTGGTCAAGATGTTGACCTACCTTTGACACGGTGTTTTACATGACAAACAACACCTTATGATAGTAGGACTGAATATGTGACAGTTAAGCATCAGTGTGAACCACTGATGTATTACTATCTATAATGATGATGATGATGAGAACTGAATGTTCCTCCTCATTCTTTCCCTTCCCGTTTAATCTACTTCGGGCTACTCTTCTAGTTACTAGTTGAGATATCTCGTAGCTGACCGTTTCATTTTCTGAACAATTGTTAGGCTTTAAGGACTTCCGGGGGTTAGACATCATGGAGCTACTACGGTTGCTCCATAATGGTTTTGCATTTGAAGTTCTGTTGACTCAAACCGGGAGCAGCTGCTAGTTTCAGTCGCTTGTGTTCTGAATCCTTCAGTGTTAATGTGCATGTTTTAATGTTTAACATTAGCGACACTGTTTTTCCTTGGACAATCCATTCGTTGTTGCTATGTGCGTAAAACTTTCTAATTTCATAGGTTCTTCTCGCGCCTCCTGCTGTAAATTCATTTTGGATGGCTACTTCATCGGTCTGATTCGTCCGGATGTGTTACCATCATTGTTGTCCTACCCGACGGTGTTTGTGCGCGTTACGGACCCAGTAAGCGGCGAATCTTGTGTCACTCTTCATTCTTCGCTTCGAACACCTAACGAGCGCACATCAGCTGTGCGAATCGCAATGCAAGATCTCCGGGCCTCCGGGACCATTCGGGCACTAAAGGGCTGGAGAAACGAGGTAAGCATCGGCTGTGCGACACGCTAAAGCCGTTTCGTTTTTAAGCCTCCTCGAGTAGAATGTTCCTCACGCATCACAGAGCGAATTTCAGCGGAATTTCGTTTGTTGCCGTAGTTTTCTCTGAGTTGGTCACTGGCCGTAGCCAATACAAACGATGTTACAAGGTAACAACAATGATCTTAATTCCACCACCACCAATAAAGCTTATTGGACCTGCGATCGAGTGGGTAAGTTCTTCAGTTCGTTCCACGTAGGTCGTCGTATTTCTGGATCCGGTTGGCCCATGGCCTCTATTGGTTGAGTTCCGACAATGTCAAGTCCGGTCGTATGCATGGAAATCAAGAACCAACGAAATCTTGGCTGTTGGTATTATTTTATTTCATTGCTTTGCTGCCGAATTACTTGTTGCTGACTGTCCACTTTTTTGCTCCTTATCTAGGACTACGGGGTCTACGTGCATAATCGCTCCAAAACGCTGTTTACTATCGAGCGCTCTGCCTCAGCCTTGTTGGGCATCACTCGTTATGGTTGTCACGTGAATGGTTTTTTTGTTCGACCATCGGACAACACACACTGCGAGCAACCAGATTCGCAGGTCGCGAACGCCATGTACCATCGGCACGTGCTATCTCAAACAGATCCATCACGTGTGATGATGTGGCTGGGGGTGCGCGCTTTGAACAAGCCCACATGGCCGGGGATGCTTGACAATATGGTATGTTTCTCTATGGTGCAAGGACGTGGTGGTGTTTTGGGTTATGGTGAGCCTTTTGGCATCGGTTACTAGCACCGTAACAACGGTGTGCGTGAAGGACTGGTGAATGTGCATGTTAGCCGACGTTCCAAAATGTCAACGGTACACTCGCTATTTCTCACTACACGTGTAGTTATCATTAAGTACAAGATAGCTGAGTCCTGTTGATGAGGGAGGTCGATAAGACGGTTTTGTTGAACAGTCTTGTCAAGTAATTTGCATTTGAACACTACTCTACCCATTTTCATTCCTGATTACCAAACCGTTTTCCCGGCGAATACCAAGCTACTCATAGTTAAGCCATTTAGTTGTTCATAACAGTGTTCATGCTGCATGGATAAGCTCGTGTTTAGGCACACGCGTCATGGTTGTCAACTATTTTCCGTTTTGTCAGTTTCCAAGTCGGTTTATTGTCCGTTTTGGTTTCCATTTTTTCCTTGTAGGCTGCCGGTGGTCTGACGTATGGTCTGGATGTGTTAGAATGTGCTCGGAAAGAGTGTCAAGAAGAGGCCAGTGTACCAGAGAAACTGTTGGGGCCTCTCACGCCTGTAAGCCGATTGAGGTAAGAATCGTACACCGGAGAGTAAGCGTTCTCATTGCGTTCCTCTCCTCGAACTTCGGTCGATTACAGTCTCCCAGTATCATCGGCGTCCACCTTTTGTGTCACTGCTCCGAACTGCTCGTTGGCTACCTCATAGTCGAAACACACACCGAGATTAACGCATGCTAACCCGTGCACTCTTCTGTTTTTATATCACCCTCTACTTTCCTCATCAGTTTTGCCCGTCAGTTTCTCGTTTATGAACGGCTGCGTTTTGTTTTCCACGAATTACCAGCCTTCATAACTCAATTCCATCTTCCAAGTGAGATTTGTCGTGGCGAATACGGCGTTTTCGGAGCGAACTTTCCAACACACCCCAGAGTGGCTGCTGATCTGTCACCAGGCCACACACGCACTAATCAGCTTGTGAACAGATGACCTTTACATCGTGATCTGACCTCGTTACCTCAACAATGTATCATGAGTTTATCTTAATGAGCAGCTGAAAGGTCGTTGTTCCAATGAACGGTTAGATGTTGCTCCCAGTGACAGTGAGCAAGAAACCAATGGCTTTTTTTCCACTGTAGCTCTCTATCCTCAGCTTCAAGTCTGCTTGACGGCAATCGTTACAGTTGTTACATCTTGCGAGTGAGCGTGCCTGTCCTGATGACTCTAACTGAGGATGAAAGTGATGGGCCATCAATCAGTTAATTACGTATTGCTTTTTGGTTGAATCGGACTTAGACTTCATCTGTTGAGTTCAAGAGGTTTTTCTTCCCTATCCAACTACAGCAAACATGTTTGTCCCCGGATCATTTGGGTTTGTGGTGGAAAGATTACGTTGGTCATAACGAGGTCCGTTCCTATGTTTGTAGGACGGATATACGCTGCTGACTTCTGATGTATTAGATGCTTTTCACAGATGCTGCTGGCTTGGACGAATTTTATGTATACCACACCAACTTCCCTTATTTGTTTTCGGTTGGAGTGAAATGACATTCCGATGACCTGTGTATGATCTACGTTTAGAACATGTGGATCATATACAGTATGTGTTTTCAACCAAGTGATTTGGGCCCGAATGACATCCAAAATGTTTGTTAGGTTGTCGGCGCTCCTAAATCTCCGAGTCTCCCATTCTACAGCCAATAATTATTCATTCTTTTATCACTGCATTTTTACTCTCCTATAGTTTTGTGATACGTGGCACTTGTAATGCTATGTGTAGGGCATGTTCTGATCTTCTTCTGTTGATGTTACTATTGTGAGCTTTCGCACACCGATGGTTGCTTTCGCTGCAATACGTGCGTTTGTGTGTAAGCGCGCATCTCAGGCTCACAATCTCTGGGGTTTATCTGTTCTAGGCCACATGTTCCGTCTAATGTTAGCCCATGTTTGATGCAATATTCTCCGCTAGTAATATCTCTCTGAACAAAGTTACTCCCGTCTAAAGACCGCTGGCCGGATAAATAACTGTTGTTCTGTACCTCGGTAACGATCGTACGAAGGTACTTCATCCATGCCTGTTGGTACGTTACCTGGCTGCAATAGCGACACTGGCAGCGAGATAGACAAAACGTCATACGGCATTAACTTAAGGCTGAGTAAAGTGACAGTACGCTCGAACTAGTTGGTCTGCAAATGACTACGCAAACATAACAACGGGATTTTATACTAGCAGCAAAAGCTGAGTACTGGTGGCATCCGCAGAACCTTGACCACTGGCTCATCCATTAAGTGCATCCTTAACTAGTTCAGCCGTGGCCACCGCCAGACAGAACGAGGACTGTGTTATTGACATCCGAGTCATTGCAGTCTCGTTTTTTTCCTCATTCTTATGTACTGTCGTCCACACTTTACTAGAGGCTCGTTCCATGCAAAGTCGTTGTGTTTCCAACCCGTTTTTGTCGACACCCATTCATCAATAGTGCTGTCTAAAGCAGGAACACTATCGGGCTATAAAGGAATTAAGACGTGTAACACCTAGTATTCCTTAAACGAGACATTGGCTCTAATGTTTTTGTCATGACCAAAGACGAGTGTATGAAGAAAATGAACACCATTTTGGAAAAGCAAGTTAGTTGCAAGGCTTCTTCAAATACTGTTGTTATATTGACACTTAGCTGGAGCTCAGTAAAGACAGTTGAAACCACTTGATACGGAAACACCCCCCCCCGAATGAGTTATGTTCCAAAAATACACAAGGATGGTGCACCCCTACGCCCAATCTTGTGCATGAACAATTCTACTTACAGTAAAGTTGTTCTTTGGCTAGTGGCCATTTTGGATCGCATCCGCGAAGTTTTATCCCCACATATCTTGGAGGACTCCTTTGAACTAGCGGAACTCTTAGAAAACACTTCGGTGACTACTCAAGTATTGTGTTCCGTGAATGTTAATTCCCTTTCTTACAAATGTTCTCCTTCGTGAAACAGTTGATTTTCTGTGATTTTATCCCTAATCAGAACTGTGATATAGGTGTTTCATCCCAAAGACCTTATTTTACTGTATACAGAAAAAATTCTTTTTGATTTTGACGGACTTGCTTACGAATTGATAGACGGTGTTGCTATTGGCATTCCGTTAGGCCCAACACTAGCGGACATCTTGAGAGTGATTGAGCGGCAATTTCTAGGTTATATAGCTAAATCGTTAATATACAAACGATACGTGGATGATATTTTGGTTCTTAATGATGTTTCTCATTTCGATTTGTTTTTCAATCCCCGTAATAATATTCACCCAACCTATCTTTATATCACGAAGCTGAATCGAACAGCTGTTTAGCTTTTTTTTAGCTGTTTATTACTAAACATGCGGATGGCACGTTACAGCGCTGAGTTTACCGCAAAGCAACATGGGGTGGTCATTATCTTCAGTTTTCCAGCTTTGGTCCTATTGCATATAAACGCGGTTTAGTTAAAAGACTGTTTCATGAAATCAGGTCTATATGTACCCCTGACAAACTGCAGACAGAACAGGAGTTGCTGAAATAAACCTTACTAGCAAATGAATTCGTCCAGGCACACAGTACGAGCACTAAGCCCATACTTACGGCTCAGAATAAAGATGTTTTCCCTTTCTTGTCATTCAAACGTGACCACCTAGTCAACGACATATAGCACAACGTAAAGTCTGTTCTGGCTCGAATGTATGCAGTTGCGCAGGCATGCTCAGTTTGAATCACCGAAGGTCCAGTTCTTCACAATCACAAAAGTAGTTTGTCAAACTCTTCTGTCTCCCATATTGTGTACCAGTTCACTTGCAGTTGCAGTGATCTTTACAGAGGTAGAATAGATCGATAACTACTACAGCGAGTCGTCGAACACATCCCAAAATCGCTGAAACAACAAATGACGCACCAGCCTCAACTTGCTGAACTAACTGCTCGGAATCCAGCGCCCGATTGCTAGACCCATGACAACAGGTCACCAAGTTGACCCATTAAATTCATTCAAGATATTGTTATGCAATCGAAACCCAAATATACTGGCTTTCTGCGAAATGGTGCTTGTCCAGGGAGTCGGTATTTAAAAAGGCGATTCGGGGCTCTTGCCAAAACCACAGACTACTAGAGTTCTCGCATCCATTGTCGACTCACTGCAACTAGGGAGGCAAACATTATGGAAGAACAGACAGGGTTTAAATCTGATCGAGAATGTGTTGATCAAATTTTTGCTCTGTGATATTTTGATACGGCGTCATGTTTACTGCCGGCCAACAATCGCTGTATTTCTCGACCCTGATCGGTGGATTTAGAACCACCCAATGAGACTGAGGTTCACGATTGCGCCTCGGCTGTCAATCGTAATAAGGTTCCTGGTCCAGATGATCTAGTGCCAGTACTTTTTAAAGAAGATAGAGAGGTGTTAGTTGGAGTCCCGACTCAGCTGTTTCAATTTGTATGGACGATGGAGACCATCCTTCCGTGCTGAGCTCACGCAGTAATAGTTCCTATATTCAAGAAAGGTATCAGGAGCTCTTGCGGAAACCATAGGGGAATTAGTTTGACCCTAGTCACTTCTAGGGTTCTGGCCTTCATTATACTTCGTCGACTCACTGCAGTTCGGGAGTTAAACATTAGATATGAACTGGCAGGGTTTCGTCCTGACCGGGGATGTATAGATCATATTTTGACCCTTCGTCAAATTTTAGAGCAACGTCATGTATACCGCCGGCCAACCATTGCCATATTTCTCGACTATAAAGGTGCGTTCGATTCGGTGGATCGATCTACACTTTTAGAGTCCGTTAAACGCAGGGGTGTACCGACCAAGTATGTGAACATACTGTCGCCGCTTTATTCTCATAGTTCAGTCCAGGTTAGAGTTTATGGTGAGCTATCAAACAGGTTCAGCACCAAGAACGGCGTACTTCAAGGCTGTCTCCTTTCACTATTTCTGTTCAATTTCGTCATAGACGAAATAGTGGTAAACTTTCAACACTCACGCGATGCTGGGGTGGACTTCGTGCCTGGCTGAAAACTGAGTGATCTTGATTATGCTGACGATAAGGTATTGTTGTTTGACAACTGTCAAGCAGTACAAGCAACTCTGAACGCAATTTCGTGTTCTGCTAAGTATTTCGGAATGCGCTTTGCAGCCTCGAAATGCAAAATACTTCTGCAAGATTGCTATGATTACGTAGGTTTAATGTTAGATAATGAAGCGATGGAGGTTTTTGACATATTTGTATACCTGGGAAGCTGAATCAGCGGCGGCGGAGGTGTAGGGAATGAAACAAAAGTCCGTATCTCTAAAGTTGAGGCGGTATTCGCCAATCTGTGGCAACTCTGGCCATAGAGAGATATCTCTCTGAAGCTTTGGAGACGTGTATGTAAGGTGGTAGTGAAGGCTGTTTTACTTTTCGACAACGAAACCTGGCTGCTCAGGGTAGAGGACGCGAACCGTCTTCAGATACTTGACCACCGATGTTTGCGTTCGTATCGGATGGCACCAACGAGTAAGCAACGAGGAGGTTAGAAGGCGGGTATTTAGTAATGATTGTCAATCGGACTCTTTTGTTCAATCCTTACATTCGCACAGACTTAGGTGGTTAGACTTTGTATTAAGGATGTCAGCTAGTCGTCTGTCACACCGAGTACTCTTTGCCGACGCTACGGCAGACTGGCGTAAGATGCGAGATTGACAGGTGATGATCTGGCGTAGACAAATGAAATCGTTCACGAAGGGGCTGGTTACTGTAGATCGGGTTTGTCTCTCGAGCTGGGGCCCTCGTGATTCACAGAGTCGGTGGCTGGAGACGTTAGGTGGGATGGCGGCTAACCGAGCTCAGTGGTGTGAATGTTGTTGTTGTTTGTCCGATTTGTCTGTTAAGTGAGTGCACTTAATGACGCGGGGCAGTGAAAACCGTGAGGAAGCCATTTTACTGATGACGCCTTACTTTCACTTATAGCTTGTTTGCGAGTTGTAGGTATATTGATGGTGAATGTCTGAATGTAGACGAAGCTACTTGTGGAAGCTAGGTCCCTTCCCGTACCCTTCTTTTTCTAATTCTCTCTTCCTATACAGGGTTTACTGTTTTCGTCCTGGCAATTAGGTATTAGTGAGAACTTGGCTGCTGGCTGTCTATGATGATGATGATTTTGTTGTTTATGCGGACTCACCAGCTAACATTATGTGCCCAAATGTGGATGAGGCAACCTATCGAGTTATCATAGTCGTGACTACATATTACTTGGTATGCCTGTGGACGTGTTCAGTTCTTGTTTGTCCTTATCTGTATGATTTCATAGCTGGCATGATTAACCTTTGAGGTTAATGAGAGTAAACGAAATGTTATATCGCATTTTATGTAGTATTTCTGCTCTGGTGAAGTGGTTAAAGAAAACTCAGTGTTCAACACTTTTTATAAGATGTTATGCAGCGTCACAGGTCACTATGGACATATCTAGCTGGTTCATAAGACCCATGTAGAAGAATCTATCTACAGAAAGCAGTCTATTTGCAATCTGAGAAGAACTGGATGTAGGCATGCTTATTGCATATTGTTCATTTGATGTTACGGTTGTGTGTTTAAGGTTCAGAACCGGCCCGTGTTTGTTTGATCAATCCGGCGTTGTTTCGCATGTTGGCGAATGAATGGACAGATATCAAAAGTTCGGGGAATTATTTTGTATTGTGGTCGAAGCGCATTGTTCTGCCGAGCCTCAGATTTGTCACCACTAGTGTCTTCGCAAGGGAGTTCCAGTGAAATACCTGAATCTTTTGAGATCCCTGTGTGCTCACTCTGCAGGGAGGATAAGAATCTATGGTCAACTGTCTCAGGTAGGTTTCGCCTGCCTGACTGGAGTCCTCGTGATTATTCAAATCGCTAGTTAAAAACGCTCTCCAAGATGGCGATGTGCGGCAGTCAATGACGTGCCTGCATCCACACCATTTATAGTTCTTCCGTGTAGTCTTCTGTCATTACTTTTCAATTGTCTAAGATATTCCACATCACTGTTGGGGTGAGCGACCGTCCGACCAACAGTACTTTATGGTCAGGCCCTTGGCTGCTATGATGATGATGATAAGTGGTAGGTGACTGCCAGTGTTTAGAAACCGGGGTTGGAGACATCCAGCATGTTTTGCTCATTAATGAGTGATTCGGATATCATACTCTGATTAGTATTTCACCTTATTTGTGTGGTTATGTATCTCTCAACCAGATGAGAATATCGTAATCTTTAAAGTATCCGAAGAAGAACCCGATTTTGAAGAAATCAACCTATATAAAATAATCTTGATCATCATTTATTACATTAGTATGTTTTACTTTTCTGTCAGGATCTTCTTGCAGAAGTCATTGTCTGAATTTGCGACATCAAAGGTTTGGAGACGCAACTTTACGCGATTTTTTTTAACGTAATAAAATGTTCGCCCCCACCCCTTAACAAAGACTACCTCTGAACACAGCTCGTTTTATCTTATCCACCACAGTGTTCTTTTTGTTAGTTAGAATATTGACAAGCTGATCGATATCTGTTCGTGAGCGGACTTGAATGCTTCCTGTACTGGCAGGGTTGAGCACTACCGTGTGTTCCAGACTTGATCGCGTCTGTTTAAGTTGGTCTTGCCGAACGGATTCTCTGGTGTCCATGTGCTTTTTCGCTAAACATTCACGTCGGTGTGTTCTTTGATGCGTCAGTGATCGATTCGGAATCATTCTACTCTGGACGTTTGTTAATAGTTTAGTGCAGCCTTACTGCTACTCTGTCACTGTTCTACACGTATTTGTTCCGTAGGGCGTATTCTTAACGCTTACCTTGTTTTCAGTCACCTATTTTCAGTCTGCACAATTTGCATCATGCGATGTGTGTGGTCTGATTTTGATCTGTTCGCTGTATTTTTGCTGCTATTGGAGATTTCGCCTTTAACCATCCTTCGAGCATCTCTTTCTATACACAATTTCAGAGACCCCCATTTGCGTGCCTTTCATTTAATCAGCTTTCTGTTGTCTTAGTTTATTAGCTATTTGTTCACTGTTTGTTTTACCGCAGCTACATCTTTGAGGATGATCGAGGCGTATGTCCACAAGTCGAGTATTGTTTTGACCTTGAACTCCCTAACGATTTTGTCCCGACCAGTGCCGATGGTGAGGTTGACAATTTTCAATTGGTCAGCATTTCTCAGGTGAGAGGATCGTTTCTCGTTTTATTGGTTTAGTGCTTCATCATACATTCTGGTCCATATACAGTTATCTCTGACGCGGAGCTACCTGTCACCCTTTGGACAAATAGAGTTTTCTGCAAATGTCACCTAATCTCTTGGTAGCTAACTTATGGCAGGAGTCGGCACATGCTGGGTAACTTATTTTACTGGTTCTTATATAACTTTTCTGCAGTTGGTGTCATGCGACGATGTTGCTAAATCTACGACTAAATGGACGGCTACATTAAGCTGTTTGGACGTTTCCCACTGGCTTGTCACCGACTTACGCGACTCCATCCACTGTTTCTGACCGAAAAATTTCCTCGGTTCGGTAACTGACGGGTACTTAGTAGATGGGGGTTATTGCAATTTAGCCACCGCATAACTATAAAGAAATCAGATCAAGACTGTGTCGTTGGATGGTCGATAAATTGCGTCAACTGCTTGCCAAAAACGGAGTGTAACCATAATAATGTTTGCATGACAGTCATACAAAGCCTTACGTTCTATTTTTCAACTTGTTAGCTTGTAGTTATTTACAACCCGCGATTGTCATGCCCCAATTCTGATTTTGCTCATTCAGCCAACTTTCCTGTAAACTTTGTACACCTTTGATCAAAGTGGACGGATTGATTTCCGGCGCCCAGTTCACACAGTTTGTACGCACGTGTTTCACGTTACTTGGCGATATAAACGGCTAAGACCAATTTGTAGCAGTTCTTAACTCGGACCTGTAGGAAAAGAGCAAGACTCTCACTCGCTATTCGCTGCACATTTTCGAACCGTATTGTCCGCTTAGGTTATCTTTGATGAAAATCATTCATTCTTCGACTGATCGATTTTCACAAAATCCGTTGCGCCTGGTTGCATACTGTATACCGAGTACTATAAACAGTTAAGTACAGGTTTGCCAATTTTTTTAGCCTGAATTCGTCCTAAAAAGAAGGGTGTTTCCGTGGCAAGGAGACGTAACCTCTGACGCTATGTCTTATTGGTCAGCCATAGCATTAATATCTTCAAATGTCTGGTTATTTTTGACGGACAGCTTTATTGGAAAGTGTTTTTACAAGCAATCCTTGCAGTTCAAGCCAGTATCGGTGTCGTCCGGAAGGATCAGGTTTTTGTAGACCAGGTATGGACCAATCAACTGTAACTTCACATTATGGGGATGCCCATGTGATCGCTGGGTCGCTCATCCTTTAGTCTCAACACATGCACTCTCATCTCTAACTTGCCATGATGAACTCATGATGCATCATTCTGCTCTTCACACTCCAGACGACCGCCAGATGTTCTTTCATGGTCATCGTACGGAGTTGGTTGGGCGTGTGCTCAATCAAGTGAGCTGCTGACTGCATAAATAAGCAGTATTCCGCGAAGGTCGTATGGCCGATCGATACCTAGGACAAAGCAACATATTGCTTTGTTCACCTTGGGCGAGTGAGTTTCAGCCAGTGTGTACGTGAAGGCGCAGTGAATTGTGAACGAGATCTTACCTCTTTCTGTCGCAAGCTCATACAAACTGCCTCTGACCACTTTTTCCCAACACCGTATGCCGCATACCAGTAAACATCTCGCGAAGTATAAGCTGGGAGCTTACTTTCTTTATTCACTTGTCGAAATCGCGGGCGATTTGAACAACTATAAGTAGGCGAAAATTTTTACAAGGTGAACATAGTTCACATTTGATCGCTGTTTTCGAATCCAGGTGGACTATCCCTGGCGGCCTTTTCGAATACCTACCACACTCGGTTACTTTGTAGTTGTGGAGATGATGGGACAACCTGTGCAACAATCATGAGTGATTATTGGGCCTCATGATTACATGCGATGTCGTTGTCAATGTAATAGTCGTCACATTGGCCCATATTAAGTGGACTGATCGCGTGAGCAATGTGGAAGTTCGCCGGCGCGTATTCCGGAACACTCAGGATGCGCGATCTATTGGTCAACTAATCACGGTACACAGCTTGCGTTGGCTGGGTCACGTACTCCGTATGTCATCTGACCGTTTACCGTACCGGTCATTATAAGCTGAGGCCGCCAACAATTAAGTAAAACTGCGTGGTGGTCAACTAACAACGTGGTCAGAAAATATGAAGACCCTGACTGCTCCATTGAGCAAAGTGGGTAGGTGTCGCCTGCCTGGATGGGGTCCTCGTGCTCCCAAACCGCTGGTTAGAGATGCTATCCGAGATGGCGATGTGTCGTAGTCAATGGCGTACCTGTATCCATACCATTTCTAGTTCTTTCGCTTAGTCTTCTTTTTAGTAACGTTTTCTTCTAGGATATTCCACGTCATTGTTGAGGTGAGCGGCGGCCCGAGCCACAGTACTTTTTGATCAGGCTCATGGCTGTTATGATGATGATGATGAACAGTCGTCACCGCGCTTCCCTTGCAAGCATACAAATTGATGTGACAAAGTTTATCAATGTTCTCATAGAATTCATAAACCAGTTGAGCAACTGGCTGTTTTCGATCATTCTCATCGGGCTTTTACCACCGCGTGAGGTACATATGAAATACACTTGAAAATCAGAACACTTCAGTTGGGTTGTTAAAAATTACAGGTGTGCCTTCAATCGCGGCTTAGTGGAAGATGATAAGTGTTGGTGAATGTGTTTGTCACACTTACCTGTCGTGAGACAGGCGTCCATCGGTGTCAAATGGTTCACGCTTGCTCGAGTTTCAAGTGGCTTTGCAGTAATGGTTCAGAAAGCTGTGGTCCATCTGCGAATTATTATTGTTCCGAATGGCGTGGGTTGTAATTGTCCGATGCAAGTAACCTCTGTTATTGATAACTGTCTCGTGGAGAGCACCTGGGACAATATGACCCTCTAACACTCCCATCATTCTCCAGTACACTGTAGTCCGCCACACCTCTGTGATTTTTATTGGCATATTTGAATTGCTACGACTTCTACTTATACTGCGCTCACATGATGTAACTAAGGTGATTATGGCTTCCCTGGTGTTTAGACTTCAACGCGTTAGTTTGTCCCAATTACCACTGCAACCGTCGTTCCAACAATCTTTACTCAAATAACTCTTATGAATTAAGCGCAGGATGCATTGGAGGTCTGATACATACCACTACGCGCGCTCGCGTGTATATTAATTACATATTTGTTACTGAGTCTAAACAAAGATGTGCGCTATCGCAGTGAGAGCGAACAGCGAAAAACGGCATCATTGTGTTGCCCAGTTTTCGCCTGCCTAAATTCAAATATCCATCGTTTTGCAGTTGTGAGCGAGAGTTTGTTCGCCTGTGTACGTGTCCACTGATCATCACTATTGCCTGACCCAATCGGTCATCCGAAGCTGGGGCAACACGTGACGATGATGTTGTTGCTATGGTCGTTTTATTTCTCTTTGCCCGTAGCGTTCGGTTGTCCGAATAGCCCTTGCTCTAACTGATTGGTTCTGTCACTACATCTACGCATCCGGTTTTTATAGAGCACTAGTAATAATTTTTCCGTTATTCGCAGGAACTTGGCAGTGGTTGTGTGTCGTTTATCATTAACGCATATTTTAGATGAGATCCATTTGCGAAAAATCTGGACTTCGGCTGGATTCGAACCAGCGACAGAAACACCATGCCCAAACGCGGCAAGCGCTCTACCAGCTGAGATACGAAGCCACGCCAGAAGCTTGCCGCGTTTGGGCATGGTGTTTCTGTCGCTGGTTCGAATCCAGCCGAAGTCCAGATTTTTCGCAAATGAATCTCATCTAAATTATCAAATCTACCAAACTACTAATTAACGCATATGATTGGAAAACTGGCGGTAAATGCTGAAATTGCTGTTGATTTAAGCAGTGTGAATAAGGTGGTCTCTGTGAACTTGGCTACCTTCACCGTGTCTAATGCTTTCAAAATACATATTGTGGTTTCCGACTTCGTTCACGTGCATCTTCTACTACCAACTGGCTTACACACTTGTTTTATATCTTTTTACCGAACTGTTAGAAACGTGGTCTTCGGTATGCTCCCAATTCGATGTGGGTTGTTCACACTGATAGGAACGGGACAGTCTTGCCCTATTGAAAGTTGTTGTGTTGTGTACGAAGTTATTCGTTTGGTTCATTGTCATTTTCTTATTTATGTGTGAATCAGTTTATCTGCTCTATCGTGAAAACAAAAACTTAAGTGAGCACGTCGTAATGAGAGAATCGGACATGAGCATGCTGCAGTGATCACTGATACAGTCAACACTGCTACCAGTTGTGTTAGTCCTGTGCTGTAAGCACAGTGTCAGTCCTTATTCATTCGACCACCGGTCATACGAATTACATTAAGCGTATTAAAACCCCCATCACTAGCCATTTCCGCACAACTGGCGACCGGTGTATAGGAGCTTCGGCTCGCAACTGGAAAGATTGTCGTTCTGAACAATGTCCAGACTATGTCTCATTGCTGGTGGGTTCAGAGTGGAACAGAATCGATCGCGTGCTGTTGGATTAACATGGAACATCTTGCAATATGGAGATGTAAACAAGTTACATACCAACCCAGCCGTCAATATGTTTGCCGCAGTCGTGAGTTGATAATTGATCGCGACTAAATTGAATTCGTTCTAGAAAGTTAACATCACATAGAGGTTTTCAGACGACGAATCTCTGATCCTAGTTTCAATAGTGAGCAACGAATCATCCGTTAAATTGCTCACATATCTTACTGTTCAAGTTTAGACATATTTCTTGAATGTACCGCTAGAAGTTTTTGTACAGCAGTCAGCGAGTCGTGGTACCCTTGTCCTGGACGACTGAGATGAGCGACAGGCTCATGTAGGACGAGACGTTCTAGCCTTACCGTGCAAGAGCGGACAGACGGCGCAAAATGAAGCGCAGATTTTGTTTCTTTTTTTGACCAGCTTATTCACAACCGTCCGGGGTTGTCTTGATCCCAACCTGATAAACGAGCTGCTACTCGACCGTCAATTGTCAATCCATTTTTGGAAACTATCATAATGAGTTGTTGAAGTGGTAACTCACGTCATCGGAACCCATGTCTGTTTTTAAAGTTAAAGTTATCGGAAACTTTGTCGTTACTTTTTGACTCTGTAAATACTTTTGTACTCTGTTAGGCTGAGCAGTCGTTCGATGTTTGAACACGTCCTGACGTTCCTCCTTCCTGCGATTTTCACAGTGCATTAGCGGTTCACTCTCAAGGCATTTAGACCACCGTGTTCCCATACGTTACGCTTGTACATGTTTCGTTGTATGCTACATGTTTCCCTTTCTCGTGTCCCGATTATTTTCATCCCACAACTGGGAATCGTTCGTCCTGGTCTCATACATTGTTATTCGTTTTTACAACATCCCGTATTGTGAGAGAGACAGTGGCTTGTAGTCCCCTTTGCTTTGGCCTCCACTGACACCTAAAACTCGCAGCCAGGCCCTATTTTGCAATTTCTGGTGGACGACGTGTGAGACGAACACGATACAGCGTACTCGTGAGAGGAAACATTCATATCTACATCCGTGTGCTTGTTTCTTTCCCATTATTGTGAATTAGGTCATTTCAGTGCACGTTCGGTTGCTGTAAGTCAAGCCGAACTAGCGTCACCGCTCGTATGCATCTCTTTATCATTCCAGGTTAAAGAACTGATCCTCAGCGACCAATTTAAAGCCAACTCTGCGATGGTGGTGTTGGATTTTCTGTATCGACACAAATTTATCGACGCAGGTACGTAAGTTTCCATGAAGAGCGGTGCTAGTTGATTTTGACGATATGCTTTCAGTCCCGTTTGAAAAGGTGGTATGTGCGTATGTGTTTGAAGGTGTTGTGTCACGTGACTGGACGGAGTACACTGCGATTCGTTGGAATTACTACAAGCAGTAATAACTATGCCGTATGTTCTGCCTTTCTTTTCGTTAGTTGCCATGGCAACCATGGTTTGAGACACACAAGTGCCTCGGAAAGCCAATTTTTTGTAGAACGATAAACCTGCTTTATATCCTGCTTATGTAACAATTTTAGGTCCCATGTGGGTCCTGTGTTATCCGATGTTAGGTAGTTTTATTTAACAGAACGATGTTCATACGTGTACTGAGAGCGATATGATTGATACGTCTCACAGTATTTACCAACACAGTTTTTTTGCATGTGGATTATCAGATTGTCCAGGCATAATGTTCGAGGCGAAACCGAATTCAAGCCGAAGTCAGCTTATTCATCGCTGAGTCGTTTAGAGTAAGAGATTTAAAACCTTCCTCTCGTTTGTCTCTGTACTCGGTGTCTTCAGAGCTACCTGCATCATTGGACATGTTACGCATGGGGTGACTCTAAGCGTCCACCAGTCGACAAGTTTATCGATTTTTTGCCTTATCAGGTGGTGCATGAATCCATGCTGCATGTCACTCTTTGTGGTCTTTTCTACTTCATCAAAACAGGATGTGGCGAACGAGCTCGCTTCCAATGATTCATCGTCATCAGGTCGATTATATCTCATTCTTTTGAAACAACTTCAATAGTATCATGTTCCGGCTGAGCAAAACAGGGGAAGGTATTACACCAAAGTCAGGTAAAATACACTCAAGACGTATTGTGAACAATGGTTCTTTGTTTCATTCGATAACTTCTGGGTTGGATTAAAGCTACTGTTTTTGCTGAACCAGCTGAGCATAGTTTGAGTAGAAGTCAGGGGATTTCGACTATTTCAAATTGAACATCATGTTCACCTGATTCCAGCCTTCGCTTTCAGATAATCCGATGGGCTAGCCCATTTCGAAAAGAAACACTAGATTCGAGTTGCGCTCTTATTACAGCTCCTCAGTTATGCTGCCTCCGTCTGAGTCTTATTTTCCACTCTGGCCTTCGTGTTTGTAAGTCTCTTGTGTTAACCGCATCTTCTGTAACCTCACAGGGGGCACGATTAGATACTCCTGTCCAAACACCCAACCATGGCTTTGTGTGGGTAGTATTCAGTTTATCTGATCGTTCTGAAAAGGGTTTCTTTGTTTAGTTGGCTGAGTGATGGTTGGCCTAATCACCACTTACTGGGACACTTAAGGGTTGTGTTGTGTCGATGAATTCTGATAGTTTCAACTATAGTTGTAAGTAAACACTTTACTTGCAATGTGAGTCACACGTGTACAACAATACCGATCTTTAGCGAGCGAGTCCGTATGTTGGATACGTGGAATGACGTATGTAGAATGAATAGAATTAATCTAAACTGTCATTGTATCGTTGTTGTTTATTCCATTTCCATTCAAGTCAGTAAGTATGCTTTTGACCCTCTCTGAGCGGTATCCACTGGGCTTTTCGTGTAAGCATCTGGTCATGTGATAAACGTGATTGGCGTTTATAGGAACAAGGCGTGTTCACGACGGTGTACATGACGTGGGTAGAGGTTGCACTAAACAACAGCAATAAAAAGACTTATTGGCTCGTGATGCTCATCATCAAATTTGGTAGCCTAATGCCGGTTTCGACGTCGTTTGGACTCCTCAAATAGAACTAGCTTGGACCTAGGTCGAACCTTGGGCTTTACGAGCCGAAGCTCTTATTCACTCCATATCAATACTCGCCCTATCATTCAGTATGTCCATACGACTGGTAGCCAGTTGATAAGAGCTGCGGCGTGTAACAGGAAGAGGTTCCGATTTGAAATTTGTTCTTGCTGTGTCTACCTGCTGGTAGGTTCAGAATGCGACAGAATCAGTTCTACACTGTCGATTTAACAGTGAATATCCTGCAACATTGTATTCAGCATTTCGTATCGTTGTGGTCGTAGGCAGCATATCAGACACTCCGAGGTGCACTGTGTCCATTCGTACTAAAGAGGTACGAACAAGTTGCATGACGGTTGAGAAACCTTGCATACTTTTCGTTGTAGGGTTAGACCGTGTTCACCGTTCTGTGTTTTTTCCAGATGCAGATTGTACCTGCCATCTTGATAACTGGCAGATGCCTGTAATACTCTCCGGTTAGCTGTTCCGTGTATCGCTTTAACATGTTCATTGGTATGTGTATTTTTATACAGACGCGAATCACAAAGAAATCCTCTCCTTGATGCATGTGGACTTCGAGTTTGATTGAAACAAATGGGATGCCGAGGCAGTATATCGTGTCTGTTCACGCGTCTTCTCAGGATCGGACCTTTCCCATTTTTATTTTCACTTGATGGGTGATGATCTAGTGGTGTCCGTTAATTCTTGGACAATTTTTCAATCATTTCTGTTTTTATTTTCAATATGGGATCAGTTTTCTCTTTTTTGTGGTCTTTTTTTATGTCACCCCGATTATTTGGTTGCTGTTCGATTTTCCAATGGACGCACATTTGTTCTACTCCCTATTTATCGTTTCCACAATATTGTATTCTCGCGCCGTGTATTTGCTGTTGTTCTTTATGCTTAGCCATGGATTCCATTTTATTTGAAACACATCTCCGCTGTTTGTTTGTATTGGATGAACACATTGCGGTCTCCTAACAAACTTAATTATGTGACAGTTGAAGGACGGAGCTTTGCTAACTTTCTCCCAACATCTCACGTCGAGAAAAGAGAAGAATTTCGGTTTTCACTTTCTGGCATTTTAAACATACTTGGATTTAAAAACGTACATCTCTATTCCAATCTGATTTCGATTTTCCCGGAAACGGGGAGTGTATTTGTTCTCACATTCATACTGGATTCGTTCGTCCCTGTTTGCAGCCAAGACATTTGTCATGTATTGTCTGCTATCGATCTGTCAGGTTGTGAACTCGTGCCCGATTCGCTCAAGGGTAACAAAAAATATCGACCTCAGTTCAGTTAATAAATAGGTTTCTTTTCGTTCGAGATGAACTTGCATGTTTTCATTCGCTGGTACAACTGAGGCAACTAGCTGTAACTTGCTGTAACAAATTGGTGCTACTTTTCCAACCGTTGTGCCATGAAATTCTTATTCAAAACGTTACCCACAATATAAAAAAGCTATTGTCAGATAGCTCTTACTGGATACAGACAACTTACATCTATACTGTACATTGTGAATAATTGATTCAGGATGCTGCGAGTTACGTCGTGTACTAGTCTGCAAAATTAGTAAACATTTCTAATAGATGAGAAGAAACCATGCTGGTCTTCAAACTACTTTCGATTCATAGTATGCCAGGCCTTCATGTGCAACAGATCATACTTTGCATGTCTTTTGATGTTTCAGTGGCAACGATGCTGACCTGTTGGCTGTCTGCGTCCACATGTCGACTGAACGGATTTCGGGACTGGAGGGTTTTCAGCCTAAGCTATTTCAGTTTTGTCCGCGTAATTCCTGTTAACCTCGTTATCTGTATCTGTGTCTTGATACCACAGTTGTCGATGATCGGCTAGTCACATCGCTAACTTAAGTTCGTGCACGCAGCCTTATTTCTACCTCACCTATATGCTGTTGGTCACACCCGAATTGCTTAGACCGCACCGGATTGGTCAAGAGATTCTATACGGTCTTAGGCGCTTACTAAAGCCGAGTGATTTGTTGTGTCCGGTCTGTATGGCATACAGGTATCCAAGGGTTGTAGGGTATTTTTCGCTGTTTCTCATACGTACACAGTATTGCCATTTTTACCTCAGTATGCTTGTGTATCCGTTGGTAAGATGTCTGTGTAGTCACTGGGGTATCCATTCATATTACGAAATCTGAACGGGTGTTCACTTGTCTTCTAAGTTCGGGTGAGCTGCAACGTGTAGGGCGGAAGAATATTTGTGCTCAATATTTAAAGTGACAGGCAGGATAGTTGTTATTGAACTTCAGAATGATGTCATTTGTTGTCAGTTTGCATTATACTTTCATTTCAGGTTCACCATTACGTCTTAATCGATACGTCGAAGGACGTTTGGCGCGAGTTTGTCCCTTCGCTTTTGACAATTATTTAACATGTGGTATATATACGACTGTGAAGCTAACGTCAGGGACGGTTTTTTGCACAATATGTCTCGAGCACATTTCGCTGCATCTCATGAGGTACCTACTGCAGCTTGTGGGTTTGTATAACAGAATTAAATGGACATTATGAAGCCAAACGACAAAATCACTAACCATACACAGTGCGCACCAGCTTCCACGGGTACAAGGCACTGATGAACAAGTCTTTCTGTACGCAGAAGACTTGATTAATTTTTTTAATGTCCACCACCTCTGCGAACTGGAGAAGCCTTCGATTCTTTGTTGCGTAACACATCCGAAAGGTTTCCGGCTTCGATTGAGGTCAACATGCCAGCAGATGTCGACGCAACGTTGTGACTCACATTCTGAGCTGAGTCCGACATTTCGGTGTCCATGCCTGTTTTGCGGACTTAAACTAGGGTGTTTTCGTTGTCCCGATTGCGTAATTGCCGTGACATTCTCCCTTTGTAATTGGATAGTGGACCCTCAGTTGTCCTGTTTCTGTTGGTCGACCAGCTTTGTGAGACCCCATCATTTACTCCCAGTTGGAATAAACTTGTATCCACGGTACAAACGAGGAAATACGCGTCTTACATACTGTAGCGAAAAGGCTTCCAATAGAGCACGATCTTTATTGTCCAACACGCCAGTTCTCGCGCTAAGCGCGCGCTCGCGTTTATGAGTCACAGTTCTAGTCCATAACACCCCGAGGTTTCCGCTGACGCGTCGTATGCATTTCTGCATGGTTTATGTGGGTGATCGGCGCCTTCTATCCGGGGGTTTCCCACCTGCTAATCTTCGTCTGTTTGTCCGATTCCGTTGAGCGATGTCTAGTCCAGTCGCTCGTGTTGTCCCCCATCTGTCCACAGTGGACTTTGATTGTATTCCACTGTAGTGTCGAGATATTCCCCCCGAGTGTTGGAATAGTCGGGCCTCCGATTTCGTCGTCCATTCTATTCTGCCTGTCATGTCTCACCCGTTGGTCCGATCCGGTCGAGCGATGACTCATCCGATTACCCTCGTTGTCAGCCATCCGAACGTTGAGGGTACTTGGACGTGCCTTGCCGCCGCGTTAAGGTATTCCGCCGAGTGTTTGAATTCTCGTATCTTCGGCCTGACAATCCACCACAATACTACGATGACGCAGTTAATGACATTATGAATTGTCAGGAAAGTTACTATTTCTCCGAAAATATAGTGTCACAAGAAGACAAACAAAGTACACTATCAGCGACCTTCACCGTCGCTATAGTCGTTTACTTCTCCGTTCTCGACGATCGTCCTCAACCATCGTGACAACTGTTGTTTTCATCCTGACTACTCGCCTAGACTGAGCTATCCGGACTTTTGTCTGGTGTATTCTTTCTGGCTTTACATTGCTGCTAGTCACAAATCCTACAAATACGAACGGGTTTGTGACCATGTTGTCTTCGGGCTGTGTAACATAAAGAAGCTCCATCTAAAGGCCATCTTTCTCCCGTGTTCATGCGGTAGCCTCGGGTGGATAAGAAGAGAAACTGGCCGCGTATAGTCCGTCGTGCTGTTATCCGTTGTTTCATTGACTGTTTTTCCGTTCACGAGCACGTAACCCGTAGATCAAGTTACAACACGAATATGGACACGATAGTTAAGCATGTAGGACGGATGTTATGACAGAACTATCAAAACTGAAATTACGTTTATCGTCAAAAACTGACAGATTGGAGAACTGGAGCAAATCGAATTAACTGTATGAATAGTTATGCAACAGCAGAATAAGGTGATATTTATCAACTTCACAATGTTTCGGAAAGGTTTCATTACTGTTTTCCATATCCACATTCTTAGTTTGCATGAAATAGTGATTACCTATTACTCTTTCAAATTTGATGCACAGCTATAAGACATTAAACCAAAAGTGTGATAATTCAACAGATAGTGAACAATATTTCATTCAAAATTCCCCATTTCACATTACCGTCATTGCCAATCAGATCGCAACAGACAATTGAGGGTAACTTACTCGGCACTCAGGAGAATCCGTAAGTGACGTAAGATTTAGTGTTGAGCGGTAGTGGTGTTTGAGTTCGGGTGGTGGTGAACAGCAGGACCATAGAACGTGCGTCAGGTAGTAAGCGTGGGACGAAGTTTCAGCAGAGCAATGTCGTTATCTTTGTAAAGCAAAGAGAGGTAGACATGATGTTCGGGAGCTGTTGAAGCCATCGCAGCAGCTAGCTTCTGTTTGTTGAATTCTTCCATAAATACTTATGAATAGCCGTTTTATTTAGGCTGAGTTTTCAGTAACGACATCTCTGGTCGATGTTTCTATCGAAAAGATTCACCTGGCACCATAAAATATTTCTTCTCAGACCACGCTTGTAGTGGATTGGCACAAAATTAAGAAAGTTCAGGTTTTTCCCATTCCAAGTGTGTTTCTGGCTGACGGACCGCAGTATGGAGCTGCTATTTTGACGCGTCATGAGAATATCAAAAAACGCCATAATCAATATGCTTACACTCAAAGGATTCAGCTTTTCCCTGAAGTGAGTGTACTTATTGCAATCTGTTCGGTGTCGGTAAGTAGCAGGATATCATCAACATATCACCGATAGAAATGGGTTTGACTGTTGACAGCATCTGTGTCCTTCCCTAATTGGGTAATAGAAATATCGGGTAGTGGCGGACGGAGTGGACTGTCCATAACAGGACTCGTTTTATGTATAGGCGTTTTCATTGGAAGTATGACTTCACCTTCGCTGCGCATAGTAGCATAAATCGTTGTAGCTCAGACGTAGGCCATGCTGTGTTCAGTTAACTAGTCAATATATTGAAAAGTTATATCAACCGTCTACATTAGAGGAACATTTACGAACAACGAAGCCATGTCCATACGGACGATGTTTTCCGCTACAGTCCAAACCGTGGAGTAAGTCAATTGGCTCAACTATTTCTCACAGTTTTTCGAACAGTTGATTCCTTTACGGGCTGAAGAAATTGGGTCAACCACTAATGTACCAATTCCAAAGGGAGTTTGCCCTATGATTAATTGCAGTGAAGACACTCTAATATGCACTGTCACTTTATCTGTCCTTAGGCTTTCCAACTTCTCAGCTATCGTGCGACTGTGTTCCTATATCTCTAGGTAGTCTGCTGTGAGTCACTCATGCACCCAGCTGTCAGAACAGTAGAGTCTCCCTCGTTTCCAAATCGGTTGGTTCAGTTATTCACGGCAGAACGTGGGCAAAGCAAGTATGACATGAAATTACAAGAAATAAGAAGTGTCCGGCTTTCTACGCAGAGGGCATCTGGCACTTCGGCCAGCGTTTTAGTCAAAGGGCTTCACGATAAGTAGGATTCGCTGTGCAATTTTCTCGTTAAGTGTAGAATTCAAATTCTACGTGCGCGTCTTAAATGAAAACATGTCGACTGTTTTCCAGTACGATTATTTCATTTTGTTGGCATGAACTATTCTAACTGTATAATGAGAAACTTTCGGTGCAAAGATGGGGTGGCAGTATACTTACGTACCACAAAGCGTTTATCGAGACTGATCGCCAGTGGCAACACACCAGAACGTTCATGAATCAAGAATGAACATATTTAACTTCATCTAAGTAATTACATTGCAGTGGACATCACATGCATGTCGTTGTATGAAAGTAAGCACATCAGTTTAGTTGAGCTCAATGTGAGTGAATCTATCAGCAAAGAATATAATTGAACCAAGATGTGTTTATAATTAGGACAAGTAGATCCATCAAAATGACCTCGTAAACGAGCACCGATCTAAAACCATGAGAAGCATCAATATACAAACATGGGTAATGTAAAGGTCATTGTTTTGGTAGGTAACTGGTATCTATATTACCTGAGATCACAGAGTACACAGGTTTTATTAGTTTCCTGTGTTTATACAAAGTATGCTATTAGAATGACCACTATTCTTCCTGTTCGCTGACACCGGCATTTTGGGGTAAGATTTTGTTTTCACAATGCGAACTACATGCATGCATTCTAACAGAGCTGAAAATGAATTCGATCTTTTTTCTATCATACGAGTCTCAGTTCTGATTCGAGTATAGGTATGATCAGCACAGTGTCTGCAAATTGGCAGTCAGCAAGTTAGTTTTGTCCAGTGTGGATGGTTTTGCACTTAGCGACTTTGAATAACAATTGGTTACCTGTGGATCATTGACTAAATGAACTTAGATAGTTGTGAAATTAATTCATTGCTAGCGGAACCTACATACTTCGCCATTTTCTTGACATCAACATAAAAGCAACATTGATGATTGATATACTTGTGGTGAGCCAGAATTGAATGAAATGAACAGTAGAGAATCCAAGATGGACATCCGCGGAATATCAACACGCGCTAGAAGCTAGTATGGTAACTGGTCATTGACCATGGATCTATAGTTTGTTTTGTTGAAAGAAAGTGAACTTTCGCGTGGAATGATCCACCAAACGTGACGTGAAAGAAAACATTAACGGAGTCCATTCTTAATCTAGACATTCTTGTGATAATTGCAATTGTTTGTAATGTGCGAACTGACATCCATATCACACACCTGATTAAGCTTATCTAGTAAATACCGCAGATAACTATCCACCCCCACTGCACACTTAATGAGACAACCCTACAACAGCGTAAATAATGCTCCTGTGAGACCATGTCTGAGGAGGTTTCATCGAATGGTGAAGTAATCGTCTATATTGAGGCCTTTACTGAAGTCTAGGTTGACCAAATCAATAGTCAGTTCTGAGCCACCGGCTTTGTTCTAGAAACAATAAGTAATGAATGAGCCTTAGATACAAGTGTGCAGTTTTCGGAGACCACGCTGTATTTTATTCAGCAGTGCAAATTCAGTAACGATTGTTAGACAGTATGCTTGAGTGTTTGTGAATTCAACATTAAAAACGGAATGTAGTGTGAACACTGTTCATACCTTTGATTGAAGGCAAATACCTGAAAGTTTCGTTAACGATTCAGCTAATTCAGCTGCGCTTACTGTCAGAGCGACCGATTACATTAAATCCATACACTATTAATTGAAACAGTTCGAGTAGGTTTGTTTCTAGTAGCTCAACAGCTGCCCCACTGTTGACTGACTATACACATATTCAGACACTGCCAGCCGAAAATAGTGGTTGCTTCCGCGTTGATACTAGGTGACTCGATTACCTCTGTTCAAAATAGTGAAATGTTGATTTCGTTCAAGTGAGACTTCCAAAGCTTTATGTTTTCCTGTTAGCTATCGAAGACAACGGTGTTTGCATATAATCTGGGTTATAACAGAACATTCGGATGACTGGATATGAACTATTCGATGTCGTGTACTGAAAGTTGTAGTTTGAACCCGATGTGTCTCATTCGGCTCTGTGCTTACTTTGTAAAATCGTTGATAGTTTGCGAGCTGCAACGTCCGCGTTCACACACAAAACGTGCATTTTCCACTTTCATTTATATTTGCGAAGAGGCTTCTTCAACAAGCACAGTTTTCATAATATATGTCTAATGTGTTGCTTTGGGGGTATAGTTGATCAGTCATAAGCGGTTCGTGGCCTATCTACCTAAGTATGCGATAATTTCTTAGTAGTCCTAAACTCGACGTTTACTCAATAATCTTGAAAGATTTCGGATTAGGTAGTTGTCATTACTTAAAGACCGTCAGGACACTGATTTTGACGCCAATCCTTCCTCTTATCACATAAACTGAACAAACTTAGACCGTCACGCTTATGTAAGGTAGTTGGAAATCTCTTTTTTCTCTGATTCAGCATGGTCTGAACATAATCCTTCCGTATTAATGAACCAACTGTCTATTCCTCGGAGATGTTTGCATATTTTGTGTACGTCTGCATTCTTAGCCTTTTGTTGCACTGTCTTTGCTTCCTCCTATAACAAAATGAAAGTCGTGTTCGAGGTGTACTGTTGTTTCTTCTACAATCAACAGTGTTCGATGTTCACCTTTATGTTGACAAAATCTATGTTTGACATAAATGTGCAAACAACGTTAGCATTTTGCATTAAAATGTAGATATACCGAAATGTGCTCTGATCTCAGTTCTTGAGCACTGTTGGAAATCGTTCTACCACAGCTCAGACCCGAAACATTCTTTTACGTTCGCAAATTCTTCACTAGTTTGTCGAAGTCGTCCACGTGATGAACACGGTGAGTGAGACAATAGCATGATTTGAACCTGACCGAATATTTCAGATAGATATGGGGCTAGAGATCATTGCAGTAGCGTGCGCTGTCTAGCCACACGTAACTAACAAACCCTGTGTACCTCATGACCTCAGATATTGTAGGTACCAGTTACTTGACAAACAGTGACCTTTGCACAACCTAGGTTTGTATACTGATGCTATTCATGTTTCTAGATCATTGTTCGTTTACGCGTTCATCTTGATGAAGCTGCTTGACCTAACAGTGTCTGAAGCTGTGTGTTGCAAGGATTGTTTGATAATGCGTACACTGCCGCTACTTCGTGATTGGTCCATTAAATGGATTTACTTCTCTTTGATTAAAACGTAATTGTGAGATAGCAGTGGTATGCTTCGACTGTGTTGTTGATTGTTCCGGCAACCTCCATATGTTCACCTGGTTTCGTGTTAATGACGTTGGAATAAAACCGTGTCTATCACATTTTTCCGACAGATTTTCAAGGATTATTCTGACTGTGGTTGAAGAAATTTCTCTCCTTAGATGGGCATTTCAAGTAGAATGCTCAACTGACAAATAAACGTGGACAACCAGCATTAATTTGAAAGATACAGGTAGTCGAACCTTTGTGCAAAGTTCACCCTGCACGAAAGTGTCACAATTAATTCCACTGAAAATTTTCACAATCCTGTATTGTTTAAGTAATATTCCATCGTAACTTTATACCTGCACGTGCCTCTCCACCTTTGCGACAATTTGTTGATCATATAGTCTAGACGGTATTTGCTTTGTCTACATCGGCGGTTTATCTACCCACGGTTATGAGATTTGGATGACAAGCTAACAACGGAAGCCGAGTGCAAAATGTTGTGGGAGGCCAATCCGTCAATAGGGAAGGGGGGAGGGTCAGTTAATTCATCTACTTTGACTGAATAGGAAACTACGTTCACGTTTGAGGGGGGGCAATCAACGCGGATTATCTGTGGCATACGTATGGATTTAGTATGGGATTCGGCTTCTCATAGGCTTCACACTTAACCACAAAGTTGACCAGTACATCGTGCTATGAAGAAATTTTGAATGCGAAGAATTGCTGTTTACATAATGTGCATCCCAGTTGATACTCTCGACTCAGAGGATGGCTCCTCAGCTGTAAAATGTTGTCAGTACGCATGGGTAGAGGAAAACACGTATCCTGTCATGCAGCACCCTTTCTGCTGGGCGATTCAAACTATGACTTGACCAGCGGCTTGAGCTGTAGCGTCCCCTGATCACCGCAAATTGTACGCGCAAGATAAATTGGCTGACGGTGCCTGAAGTGGTAGTATTCAGGCTATGTCCCAAAAAAACAGGAAATATCGATAACGAGAGTCGTGAAAGTACGCGCAACAGCTGCCTCTTCTAATGTGTATAAACGTTCCAATAATGAAGATGGTATGCTTAAATGGTGTCTGGGAGGCAAACCAAATAATACCCTGCTGTATGGCACACTATATATTCAGGTATACCTTCTGTAGCAGTTAGTAAACTAGGCAACTTTCAGTTTCTTCCGCAAACAACTTGTGGGTAGCCAAGTTTAGAATTACCTGAGAAACGAAGGAAAGTATAACAGATTGTTTGATGCAACCGTACGTCGAATGGGAGAGAATCCGATAGCTGACGTCCAGGACAGTGTTACGGTAACAACTAGAGGCGAAACTCGTAGCTAATGTAAATTAGCAATGCTGGAAGCAGGATATTGCTTTATGTAACATCACTAATGAATATGCATGCTGTGTACTCGTTTATGTACATATAGTAAGTGGATGGATCTTTATGTCACACACTAGGAAGTAGATATGGACGGCTAACTATAAGTTTGTTCAAACACTGCTTCAGTAGGAGGAAAACGCTGAACTGGCATTTATTCAGATGCCGCATCATTGTTCTGTACTTTCCGTTGATTTTACCATTCCGGTCGGTTTCCATGTTCAGTTATTTAACAACATGAATTTTCAATATGTGAAAACAACTTTTATTATTCGTCGGACCAAATGTTTGTAATGAATTAACTCGAGACCGAAGGTGGCCTCGACGCTGTAGTAACCGAAGACACAAGGCTGTCGATATACCTCAGTTTATCCCGGATAAGCTGTGCGCCCAGATGAAAATCATACAAACCCTACACCTCCTGTGACTAACCACGCGTGAACCGCCTGAACCTCAGTTACTCCTTAATCCGATTAGTAAGTTGCCATATGCGGTTCATGTGTTTCATATGAAAGCACAAACAAACAAACCCACTACCACTGAATTAGACTGTCCTCCACGGTTGTCATGACCATTATCACTGCGTATAACCACATTTCAGTCTTACGCATAACTCCAGTGAGTCAATTGTAGCTGTATATTCCTGATGAGAATGACCGAAAACAACCGTTTGCAACCCTGACTTTTCATGAATGTTTTGTGTATAATGACACGGTTCTATATTAATAGGTAAAATGGTATAATAGCAAATAGTGATAACACGTAGTGATTCGCCAACAAATTTGTGTTCTTCGGAGGCTTCGTCGGTCTGCCTGCTGTCAGACTAATCACGCCGAGGCAGTCGGGATATTCCTGATTGACTGTAGTCATGCTGGTGGGGTCGGTGGACGAGTGATCATAGTAGGTCGATGGTTGCCAGCTGCTGTTCCACAAATGGGTTCAGCAGCCAGGCTAGATTAGATATTATGGGAGTGCTGCGTGTTAGTTTATGTGCCCACAGAAAACCTTCCATGGATCTTTTTACAGTACTGTGTAACGATTTGGGATAGATCTGAAAATTGATGAGTGATTTAAAAGATTCCTCCAGCGAACTGTCTGAATGATTTCGAAGGGGTAACAGCGATGGCATTTATGAAATGCGCGCATGCAGTGGTGTTGCATCGGGTGAGAAGTTATGTAGATCTATTCAAGGTATAGACTGAATGTCATTCACAATTGATTCGAGCTGTCGCATTCCCATAGACTTTCTAGTCGGCCCCTTTTGAAAAGAAAGTCTACGGGAATGCGACAGCTGCAACTAGTTATTGGTGATGTGCAATCTATATGAAAATCAAAATCCTCTACTACTCATCAGTAATCAATTTGAAGATCCGAAACATTCTTTCAGACATTCGTAAAAAGTACAGGAGAGCAGTATAACAAGTGTGAATGTATGTTGGCTTTCGGTACTATTGACACGAGATGACTGGGAGTAGAAAATAATTTGAAACAAAACACGTAAAAAATGAACTTCGAAACTTTTGTTAACGTATCAGTGGGATGGGAGCAGCAGTGCGTATTGTGGCAAAAAGCAACTACCAACTAGTTGTCTGGGGACGGAGAAACTTTGCAGTGGCTTCGTAGCTCAGCTGGTAGAGAATTTGTTTCGTTTTGGCACGTTGTTTCTGTCGCTGGTTCGAATCCAACGAAGTCCAAATTTTTCGCAATTGGGTCTTTTCTAAACATTGAATATATAACTCTGCGGGCTGACTGTTGAGTTTCTATTAGTGATCACGATTACCGAGTGAAGACAAAACATAGACATTCTTATACTCAGAAAAGTGTCGGTTCAAGACAGAAAAATTTGACAATATTGTTGTTGAGTCAGAGTTATCAGAAAAAGGCGCGAATCAGCACCCGAATGTGAACTCACCGACGATCGAATGAGGGTGGAGATTTTCAACATGGATTTCTCTGTTGTCACAATTACTGAAAACAAACGATTAATAGAACATCTCAATCCCTCCCAACAACTGTAACCAAAACAAGACAAAAACTGAATCCCTGTTAGTAACATTTGCTTCACAGCGCATTACGGAAAACTAATGAGATATCCGGCTTTTGTTTTCGTTGACACCACCACCCCAAAAACCCAGGCAAGACCAAAAAACACTCTAGAGATAGACGGAGCACTTAAATGGATATTTTTAAAATTATTTATTTTGGTGACATGATTCTGAGAACTGTTAACCAGTACGTTACGAGCTACTTTTGTATCATCAACACACGTTACACTTGTGGTGGGCTATCAGACAAAAAGTACGAGTATTCCAACTCTCGGTGGGATACCTCAAGACAGGGGCGGTGCGTTCAAAAACCCACAGCAAGCGGATGGAGGGAGGCGTGTACGACCAGATGAGTCATCGCTTGACCGGATCGGACCAACGGGCGAGACGTGGCAGCCGAAATAGAATGAATCACCAAATTGAAGGCCTGATTACTCCAACACTCTCAGGAATATCTCGGCACGGCTGTGGAGTATGGTCAAAGCCACACAATGGATGAATGGAGGACAGCAAGAGCGACCGGACAAGCCATCGCTCAAAGAAATCGGATCAACGGACGAGGATTAGCGGGCGGAAAACCCCCCAAACAAAAGGCGCCAATCACACACTTAAACCGAGTAGAAGTGCACACGACGTGTGAGCAGAAACCGGGGGGTGTTGTGGATTGGAATTGTGATTCAAAATCGCGAGCACACGTGTCACATGGTAACCAGCGGGTTGGACAATAAAGATTATGCTTTATTGGACGCTTTTCCGCTACACACTTTCAATACTGCCGAACACAGAATCAATCAGGTTAAAAACAGTAACATTCCCACATTGGTGAAAACCAGAACACAACGAATGTTTTCGATAATGCATCACTGTGTGTTGGTTACCACTAGTCTGGCCTCGAATGATCCACGTTCCTCCCTCATCCATATAAACACAAAGTTGACCTTAATCACGGGACTTATCCCGTGTACAGAGCAGTGGACGGGTATCATGCTGATCTTGCATGTGATAGGTTAAATATCTCATTCATTTATTGGAACATAATTTCCGAATAGGTCAGCCATGCATGCTATTACGACCGGCACTTTACAAGAGTTGATGAAATTTCTATAACAATTGTTCACACGAATCGCCTACCCGGTATGTTTTATCCAATAAATAATGCGAGTGGTTGAAGATGAACACAAGTTACCCATAAGAACTGTTCTTTTCAGTCATCTCCTTTTCCGAAGAGATTCGATCACAGAACTGTTGACAAAGATCTGAACATTATAGTCGAAACAACCTATGCTGTTGTTCAGTAGACTCGTCGTTATATTACACCTCAAGAATAGACTTTCACGTCCAACGTTGCTAATGTACTGACTTGTGTTTGTTCGTATTCAGCATCAGCCGTTGGCCCTATTACAAGGTAGTTTTCTAACAGAACAAGTAAACAACGTCTTGTGTTGTTGCATTGTGGTATGAATATGACAGTTTCAGGCGACATCGTTGTTCATTCGATCTACTATACTCGATCATTTAATTGAATTGATGCCTATCAGAAAGTCTACCCAATATCTTTAAAACGCGCAAAACGGTGAGGTTCTCATTCCTAACCATCGACGAGATCGGTACTATCCGATTGTGCAACCCCGATATCTGTGGTCGGGTGAAGCTTGTGCTTGACACTGAGTCTTTCTACCGATCGATTTTTTAGTTGGCCTTGGTATGCGTTCACATAGTTATGGTGCTTTAATTAGTCGTTTGATCAACCATAGAAAATAAACTTTGTTCGCTACATTGTTAACCACGTGCTATGGTTGAAATCGTACAAAATGCATCGGCGTGTCTCGCAACGGTTTGCAAACAACTGTCCAACAACTATGTAGTTGTGACGGAAGTTCACGTGCATGCTTCGATGAATGAGAATAAAGACGTGGAGTAACAGCCGATAAACTCTTTTGCGATAACGACCCTGTAAGCGGTTTTTACCTCAACTCCTCAGTCGGGGGTCATTCGTTGCGTACCCAAGTGATTTGTCATCATACAGGACATTAAGATTGGTTCGAGTAGCTAGGTGGATCTGACAAACTGACTAAAAGTCAGTCAGCGAAGAACGCGTAATTTTGAATAGGGCTTAAACGGAACAGGTGACAGACGAACCGTTCTAACTGAACCGTTGTCATGAACTGGCCAATGACATAGAGTCGTCATGGTAATGCCGTTGCGGACAGGGACCATTATAGGTGAAATTTAGTACACTTTCCAACTGAATACACGCGAGAATAATAGTGAAAAATCACAACAATTAATGTGATGACATACTAGAACTAAAAACTGAGGTGTTTTCACTGTTAATATAAAATCAACCGGATTACATAAGAGAATTGCTGACGCGTGATCAATAAGTCCCTGGTAAATTACTTTGGGGATGCTCCTTCTTATCAGATAAGCAAAATGTATTAGTGAATTCGAGTGCTTGACCAGTAGACCTTATAAAGGAATTGTACTGGACAGATTTCTCTGTATTGGGTCAATCAATGCTTCGCGGAAGACTACAGCCAATCAGTGGCTGCCACTCGCACAAATTGGTATATCAGCGAAGTGACCAATCAGAATGGCAGTCAGGAGGAGCAGCTGATTTGTTACGAGTTAACATAAACAGGCGACGAATGAAGCCGCGCAAACTAATAGAAAAGCTTAGGTTTTGGGACTTACTGGATTTGTTTGTTGGATGCTCGTAAATCATTTCGAAGGCTGATGAAAACCTCTGTTGCAACCGGCATTGTTCATGATCTGTAAAGACGTGGTCGACCGCGCGCGTCAACAGATGACTGTTCTGCTAACGATATTCTGCAACGTGAGGAGACAGTCCTGAAAACATTGTCCGTCGGGTGACTGAAGACTGTAACACTTCGAATTCCACTGTGCCGGGTACTCAAAAGGTATACGCATCGATCACACCGGGAGGCTCGACTATAGCAGTTTCCTATGTCGGATGCAGACAAACGTCAGTCATTTTGTACGTGGTATTTGTCGGAAAAAGATATGTGCTCGAAAGTATTTATTGACGAAGTATCGCTTCGTCTGAATGGTTTCTTGCAGTGACCCCATTTTTGAAATAACAATAACGCCCATCGATTTGCTCCAGTTCGACGTTAACACAGCCTAAATTCTATGGTTCGAGCGAGCTTGTGGAAATATGGATTAACTGGCCTTTTTCATACAAACGCTATATATGAAACCCCCATTCACATATTTATTTACAATCTAGGGCATTTCAATCTTCAAATTTGACAGCATAGTTTCGTGTTATTGCTGGAACAAATGAGAATACTTGGATAAGTTTAGTTTCAGTAGGATGACGCAGCACCACGTTATATATTGTGTACGAGAATATCTGGGTAAAACGCTAGAGTGATGATGCGTCGGTAGCAGTGGACCACGAAAGTGACTACTATTGTAGGGAAATGGCGTCCAATAAGGCACAAGCTTTATTGTCCAACACGCTAGTTACCATGCTACGCGCGTGCTCGCGAGTCGCAATTCCATTCTACAACTCACCCCGGTTTCCGCTCCCACGTCACGTGCACTTCTGTCCAATTTATGTGTGTGGTCGGCGCCTTCTATCGGGGGGGGGGTTCCGCCTGCCATGTATCGCCCGTTGGTCCTATCCGGTCGAGCGATGACTCATCCGGTCGCCCCTGTTGCCCGCCATCCGATCGTTGAGGGTTTTTGGACGTGCCTCGCCGCCGCGTTGAGGTATTCCGCCGAGTGTAGGAATACTCGCACCTCCGGTCTGACAATCCACCACACTATGGTTGTTAAACCTTATTCCAGTGGCTTTTTCTTTGGGGCCGCCTCAAACATGACGCGCATGATTCATCTGTAAGGTACAAAAGTGGTCTCAATATCAGTAGTCGTTTTTTTTAGAATGGCACACTTTTATCTTAGTCGCCGTCCACCAGTGCGATCTGTTGGCGGTATGGTATCTAGTTCAGCCTAATTTGCGCATGTCATTTTTCAAGACAATGCAGGTTTTCAGGGGGAAAATTACCTCAAGCTGGACAACATTTCCGAACTAGTTATCCACACAGATCTCGATAATGCAACAAGTTGACCTCATCAATGATAAGATGGTCAGCTAAAACATGCTAACAAGAAATGGAACAGTACATCTTAACAGCAAGGCTAAACGAGTGAAAAATGTCGTCCCTCAGCATTTTGAGTATACGGTTAAAAAACTTCGCCAAAAAATGAAAATGATGTTGTAAACCTAAAAACAAGGCAGTATAAGCCAAAATTCTGATGGGACATTTGCAGTTTTCGATCAACCTTTTAATCCTCTGCGTGTCTGTTTCATTACTGAATGCAACTATTTAATGCCTATTGTTTAATGAAAAAATTATCGTAATAGCCCAATCCGTTAGAGAAGTAACGTACATTAAATTTGTCTGTTCGTCGTCACCGATGCCTGCTGGTCTCCAGCTCAGCGCTGCTTTCAAACGTTGAGAACGTTTACACAGAAGTTTCTCAACAACTAGGTGTTATCCACCGTGGACCGTGGTGGCCAAAACACTGGAACGATCGTGCCGGGCGACTCGATTAGAAATTCGGGTGCAACCCCTTGATGGTTAGTCTCTCCATGGTTACATCAGTGTGCTATGCTCGTTCACCCACTCGACTCGGTTAGGAGACCTGTTCGTTGGATAGACCTTTCGGTTTGGACCCCAGATTCTGTATCCTAGTCCACACTTTGAGACAACATGTACATGATGTCTCTAACGTTATAAGATTGCTCTCGGCTGTTCAGAAAATATATCACATTCATGAGCATGGCGCTACAAATGTCAAAGCGTTGGAAACGAATTTGCACGATAATTACTCTTGGAATGCTTAGTGGGGCAGCAGTGGGGAAAGAGCACGGATTTTGACATTGCCGTGGAAAAAATACAAGAAGAAACATCAGAGTGCAGCTGGGCATGAAATGGTTCTTCGTACATAAAGGAACTGAGCATTGGCGTTTGTGGCAGCCGTGACTATCTGGGATCAGTCCCGTACGCAGATGAGTGTTGTTGTTTATTGTCTTGTTGAAACGCATAACCCATGTGTTGGTTTTCTGAATAACAACCCTAACGCCATCCGTGTTCTAGACTCGCAACACTAGTAATGAACATACGGGAGAACCCACTACATCACAGCAAATTTGGCGGTACAACTCGTCGTTGAATTTGAATTACACGTTGACTGTGCAGTGTGGCTGAATCTCTTCAAGCACTGGTGTTGGTATACATATTTTGATATTCGACTGCTCGACGTATTCACAAATGAAATTGATAGTCTCTAACGGGAAGACATTTGCGAACAGAGGAGGCACGTCTAGGGAATACTCATGCTTATTCTGGATGACAATATTTTCGATTTTAGCAACAAACCCTAAGGTTTTATGCAGACCACGAGGAACTAAGTTGTGACGAATTGGTTCAGGCCGTTGTGATAACCACTTTGTAGTCGCATGATAGGGTGAACTGCACAGATCGAAGATAGGTCTCACTTGTTCGTTTGGCCTGTGGATCTTGGGTACACCGTATAATGGTTGAGCCGGTAGGCTTGAGACTGTCACACTCAGCTGCTGTAATTCCTCCTTATTGTTAAATTCATTTAAGACTATCGATCAGTTGGCCATCAATCAAAACCTTTTTTTCCTTCTCCGCAACCAATTTACCGAATTTGTCTCGTTCTGAGAAAATGAATAACATTTTAAGAACATAACATTTGTTGTCCATAATCACTATGCCTGCTCCTTTTTCCGGACGTGTTGTGAGTATATCGTCGCGTTCGCGAGGTGTTCTCACGGCCTGAAGATGTCTGGCTGTGATAGGACTTTTACGAATCAAATTTGCTTGAGGGTATTCATAACAGCAATTGATTAATTATGATTTGAAATGCTTCGGATTGACCTCTGACGGTGGAGTTAGTTGGTTGATCGTTGTGGGCATTTTAAAACTGAACCTCAATTTTTAGCTGGTTATCTCCACGGCGTGGACGATAAAACCACGGTCCTAACGATAACATTTCAAATAGAGTATTGTCAGACGTAATTTTTGACAGGTAGTGGGTTGACCGGAAACTGTTATTGAGGTTTCTCGTTGCTAAGACCGCCAATAATTTTGACCGCCTTTTTAGAACCTGTTTGATAGCGATTGGTTGCATGTAGTCGTCAAAGTTTTTGCGTTCTTGTTCTGTCAGTTCGTTTAAAACGGACTACTGTTGGCATGCATTTTTTGAGAGTTCAGTCTCAACTGAACGCGATGTATCCATCTGGTTCAGTGAATGGCGTTTAAGAGACGTCACTTTCAGAATAACACGGTTTCTAAGAGGAGTAGACCAAGCATGTTTGGGGTATTCATTCCAACCAATGCAAGTATAAAAAAACTCGTCTATGCAAACCTAGTTGTAATGCTCAGGTAACAATTTAGCTCACTGAACACCAGAGGATCCTTGCTTTCTTATAAGCTCGCTAAAATACACATTGTGTCATAGATGACAACAATTGTTTTCAATAATTCTTCACCAGATCATTCCAATTATTGTTAGTATTGTTTTCCGTGTGAGGTTTCTGTCTCCTCTTCATTGAATAAATTCAATCCCCCCTATCATTTCACATGATAAGAAGCGGCTGACAAGCCAGAAGTGAAGAGTCAGCATCCCACAATTCATGTACATATTCTACCCTAGTACAGAAATAAGGCTGACCACACGATAACAGAAAAGTGGGGGGAAAACATGTTGCGTCGAAGTTCTCAGGAACTCTTAGATTGTGGACAAACCTTCTCCGAAAGTAAAATCGCCTCACAACCTTGAGATGGTTCTTGGACTCTATCTAGGTTACTAATAATACTTATATCTGGGGTGTTTGTGTGCAACCCGGAACACGGATGGAATTGCTGCGATTTATTGTAAGCAAGTTGGTCAGAATAGTCATATCAGCTTACAATATTCCAAGGAAACGAATGATCGTCTTTTGTGGTCTTGTGCTACGGATCAACCCACATGGCAGAAGGACATTGTGAACATCGACTGATGAGGCAGTCATACCTTTGTGGCCGGAACGTCTGGGCGAAAGTCGGGACTATGGAGCAGACAGACGATAAGATCATTATCGTTTCGGTCATAATAGTAGATCAACAAATCCTGTCTGGTGAAACAAATCAGCATATCCCTGTAGAGACTTAGTAATCGGACAGGGCTAAGCATTATCACGAAACTCCTTAAATGAACCGCCTCAACTAACTGGGGGTTAGCCTCCAACTGTTACTTGCTTTTATCACTAAGCAAACTAGGCTGGAAACAATACATGCCGTGGACAAGCTGTGAGAGTACTGAATAATTTTCAGATAGTTTTGCCATATCTATTCCGGCTTATTCAATTTGGATGTCCGTAGAAGCGGTGGTTGTTAATTCAGTTGATTTGATCCAAACGATAGACAATCAAACGTGGCTTGTTGCGCTATTCTTTCAGTCGTTTAAGAGTACTTGCTGGTTACTGTTCACACAGACATGTTTTATTCTGTTCTGTCTCATCCTTCCCAAATTTTCTCGCATCGGTAATATTATGACTATCTGTATCCTGTTGATCTACCTTGTTTGTCAGCCCATTTTCTTTTTAGGAGTTAGCTACTGCTGGCTTCTCCTTAGAGATATGCTAAAGTGTTTCACCAGACAGTATTTGCCGATATGCTATTATGACTAAAACGGTAATGATCTTATCGTCTGTCTGCTCCATGGTCCTGACTTTCGCCCAGACGTTCCGGTCACAAAGACATGTTTGCCTCACCAGTCGACGTTCACAATGTTCTCCTGCCATGTTGGTTGATCCGTAGCACAAGATCACAAAAGAAGATCATTCGTTTCCTTGGAATGTTGTAAGCTGATATGGTTCTTCTGACCAACTTGCTTGCAATAAATCACAGCAATTCCATCTGTGTTCCGGGTTACACATGGATCCCCACTTTGTTGGGCGATGGTTATAACTACGCCATCCAAGAGAACCTGCTTCATCTTCCCAAAGAATATGATAATCCACTGCATCTCATAATAAGCCATAACAAATTCACGTCAAGGGTAAACGGGTCATATCCAGCCTTCAAGCTATAACTTCAGACGACAAGCTAGTAGCAAGATCTTTGCTCGAACGGATATCACTGCATCTTATTAAATACACAGTGCGGAAATAAAAATTACAAACTATGTATAAGGTAACTTGCGGAGATTTTCTTGTACAGGTGCGGAAAAACCTACGTGCACTGCCACGTCGACTATTTTCTTTCAAATGCACAACAGCGGTTCCAACAGTTTGATAGCAATTGCCTTCGGGGAAGTGGAATAAGCGTTTCTTTTCGGTGCGTGAAGATTATTGAGAATGTGACTCGTTTCCAGTACGTGACGCGCCATGGGTGAATTCGGTGTTTTCTGTGAATGACTGCCGGTCTCAGCAAACTGATTGGTGGATGCGCTTACATACCCACTCAGGCAAGTACTCTGTAGTCCCGTCTCTCTGCTACCTCCTCGTCACGTCTAAATGAGGGGAACTGCTTCTGTACGGATACTGGTACATGCAACACAGGATGGGACGAAAGGCAGGCGAGTGCTAGCATTCTACTGGTGTCAAAAGTGACAACTACTGTTGTGAGCCAATAATGCGGACGGCGTAAGGATTGTTTACTCGGAAAATCAGCACATGGGGCATATGGTTCAACAGCACCGCAAACAAAACACATTGCACTGAACCAGAGATGTCACGGTATCCAATACTGAATTCGGGTACGCAAAATACTACTCTATGTAGAGGTATACTCCAACGTTCCTCTTTCTTGTATTTTCTCCCGGGTAATTCACTACATGAATACGTGCCTCCGGCCTACTACTGACAAGTAGTATAGTGTAAACGTCCATCAGTTCATCCGACAGTTCTGATGCTATATTATTTAATTATAACGAAATATGGCTAATCAAGATAGACGTGAACTGTCTTCAAGTATATGATCACTGATGTGTGCGTTTGATCGCTCGTATTGGGTGGCACCGACGAATAAGCAACGACGTTAGGAAGCGGGTGTTTGGCACTGATTGTCAAACGAGTTTTTTCGCCCAGTCCTTACATTTGCATAATTAGGTTGTTAGATCTCGTACTAAGGACGACAGCTAAACGTCCACCACATCCAGCACTCTTTGCTGATGCCGCGGCCGACTGGGGGAAGGTGTGAGGCGGACAAATGATGACCTGGCTTAAAGAAATAAAGTCGTTCACAAGTGGATTGGCCACTGTAGGTCGGGTTCGTCACCCGGGCTGGGCTCACGACTCGGAGTCATTGGGTGGAGAAGTTGAGTGAGATGGTGGCGAATCGGGTGATGATGAGTGTGTTATCTGCCTCGCTGAAAACATCACTGACAGACGATCGCCCGGGACCAGTAGCACAAATATGTTTGAATAGTTTGCGGATAACCCCCGAGACAAAAACGGTTTCCATTTCAGTTGCCCTCCCCACTAACGAAGCTTTAATATCCCTGATCAGGATTGTTGTAACACAAGATTATTGGCATTTTGCCGGGTGTCGAACGGAGACTGATGTACAGATGAGCTGCAACGTAGGCTATTGAGACTGCATTTTTGAGCTTTTTTGGGTTCAAGTCTATCTGACCCGTTTCGCCCCGGAGTTTACTGCACTCATATTTTCTCTTGAGACGTTACTGTCGTAATCACCAAGGCTGTTTTTGCCACCGGGACTTCCACCGAACTGGTTTGATTACGTCAGCCACACGTGATGTCTAGTTCAATGAGCTTCACTAATGTGTCTGTCACAAATTGTTGGGCAATGTTACCCTGATTTCCGAAGTCTTTTATAAACTTCCCACATTTACTCGTAAGTAGACACCGTTTTTGATAGCATCCTATCTTCCAGGGTGGCCGGCCTACTCAAGAAGTCGAGATATGGTTATGATGATGAGCACTGGGCCGGTGAATTCTGATTGAGCCCCCTGATCCTGAAGGTTGTCTGGCAGTTCGTGTCAGGTAACAGGATGATGCTAGTCATTACGAGACCTGACGCACCTAACTCGTCATTTGTTCTCAGCAGCGGTCTTCAGGTTATCAAATTGGATTGCCTTCCTTACTGGCAGATAATTTTCTCGGCCTGTTCCCTGAGTGGTCTTGTTTTTGGTCCGCTCTCCTTATAATCATAACGAAACCCCATCTCTGTAGGTGTGCATTTGTCGAAATCAGTGTGATGCTGAGTTTTTTAAGGCACACTTAAAGTGCCTCCGTGTGTACTTAAGACTTGACCGTCGAAACTGAAGCACATCCGTTCCCAGTGGGCAGACGGTTGTTTTTTGAATCCGGATATGATCACGTTTAGGCGCGGATGGTGGACAAAATCCTAATTAATGAACTCAGCATAACTATCATTTATTTTGCTATTGTCAGTCTACAATTAACGGTTTAAATCCCACCTAATATGATGTCTGTTTCATTTTCGTTTAAATCATGGATCTGAAAATGGGCAGAATTGTTCACAGCGCTGCGCCCCTACGAATCAAACGTACACATTGCGCTATCCTTAGGCTGGTCTGTGCCACAGTAACTAAGGTCTCCTCACCTGACGTGAACCACACGGTTTGTTGTTGCTGTTTTGCGACGGTTGTTTATGTGACCTTTGCTCAGCATCGTTTCTCACTTGACAGTATGTGTAACCTTAGTTAGTTCAGCCGACTCAACGCAATTTTATCTTGTTTGGCGTGCTGACCAACAAATACCGGAAACGTGGCGATCGATTGAAGCTTGAACTGGCGGATTGCCACATTATTTCAAGAAATTGAATGGGCGAGTGTATGTATGCACTGTCTGGATGTGTGACTCATTGGTGACGGACGTACCTCAAGCACAAGATTAGTTACGAAAGGTACGTAGCGCAACATGTCGACTGGACCAGCGGAGATGCTACACGTGTGGTGCACTTCGCTTGTCTGATCTGTATGGACTATGAGCTATAACTGCTATAAATGTCTTTCCGCGAACGGTTTTAACCGAAATGAGAGGTTTTTTGCGACAACAATAGCCTAAACTGTCAATTACCCACCTGCAGAGTGATACACATGCTCGCCGAATTGTTAGGTTGCCTCACGTTCTGGATATGAGCTAGTCTTGAATGCTCGATCAAGCGTATTTTTGTTCATGTGAATTGAACATCACTCCATACTGTTGTATGTGTGCGTACATCCAGTACATTCACCTCGTATCTGATTGGCTATTCACACACTCGCGTGATGCATCGCGACTATGATTGGTCCAGCTCTTACTCGTTCACTGTTTTATTGTCACGTGTTACGTCTGTGCGTCAGATTGCGTACATGCTGTTTACGCTCGTTACGATTGCCTCGCGTTCTGATTTATGATACAACAAATGGCGTCGCGAGCAATGCTCACTTTGATGAATGCACCTACAACATTTTGGATGGATCCAGCAATATTTCCAACGCCAGATTCATGGATTACTTGGAAAACGACGTTTACGGATTACTTGGATTTCCTCAATGTGTTAAATCCGTTGTTGGACCTGACAGAGTCAACTAAATTAAAACTTCTTCGCAATCATCTGGTTACTGAAGGGCAGAGACAGTTTGACATTCATTCTCTGCGTCATAAAACTATCCTAGAGGATGCTTTAAACACTATTGACAAAATACTAGGGGCCGTTACCAACGTATACGCTTCCAGATTTACTTTTTTCCGCATCAGTCAGCAAACTGGAGAACCACTGGAAGGATTCATCTCTCGACTTATAAGAGCCATCCGTCCGTGCGAGTATTCTAAAATATCTACTAAGGAAACTTGAAGACTGCATGTTTATACAACAGTTTATCTTCGGAATACGAAATGAAAAA
>LUCH01004185.1:27755-56272 GCA_013368495.1 Paragonimus heterotremus | reverse complement strand
AATAGCCGCGATATCAGTAGTATATTACGATCGCTGAACTCCACTGCACTGTCTGTGCTTCTAACCAAAAGAGACTGGCCTGGTAGTGCCGCTTTACACTGTATTTATTAATTTGTGTGCAACTACCAAGAGAGTTACACAGAGAGATCTGAGGGATGCGTGGTTTCCAGAATAAAGGAACAAGTGCTTAAGTGGGAACGAAATCACTGTTTCCGGAGAACGGCATTTTACTGAGGCGCACAAACAACCAGCGTCTGCTGTAGCTGGACTTGCTCTGACCACTGGCCATGTTAGCGACCAAGCCTGTACATTCGGCATCCTATTAGATCGTTTGCTGAAGCAGTCGCAACCACTCGACTGAAGTCGACCTTGAACGTTCAGAAACAGTTATTCCTAGACGTGATCTTGCCGTGGACCCAATGACCTTTTGTGACCTACCATCTGGTCTACACGACAGTCAATGTGTTTGTCCTCGAAGTGATCGAGCAAATAAACTAACTGTCACATGCGAATGTAGCTAGATCTAATCTTGAAAAAAATTGTCTGGAATATATTTTTCAACCTAAAGCCTGAGATCAATTATGTACGTTGTTGTTGCTGTCTGTAGACTTGTAGAAGCTCTGTTTCCTTCGGGTTTACACCGGATACGTGGTGTGTGAGTGAAACCGCATGTGGTGCAGCGCAAATCACTCATGGTGATGGTTAAGCGCAGGCGTCCTTTGGCTTCGGTCACTGTGACAGGCTAATCCGTCTCGGATGCCGCCAACCAGAAGCTCCGTTTATCTGTCACTCAACTTACTACACAAAAACAATGTCTCTTAAAATGACATCCAGACACGCGGTTTCTGTTCGCCATGTTCACAAGTGGAGGAATTTGTAATCCAAATAAATAAATGTTGCGAACCACCACTCTAAACGATGATTACTCCTACAAGTACAGTTCCTCCAATGTTTAAACGACCGCTAAAACTGCCAGCATCTACCTTTCCACAAAACATGTTTTGCATATAGAAAGACGTGATAACTGTCTTGTCTCTTGCTCTGTAATCATACACCCTGGCCACGAAACAGTTACTATGCTTTAACGTCTCCCACCCTGTCCATTATTGGGGGCCTTGAAGGCCACGTTAGTACACCTTCCAACCACCGCGCAACTCGTGACATCCAAATGATCTTTTAGGAAAACTTTAGTGAGCTCTTTCAAGGTAACCCAAACTACATGCACGTGACCTCCGCCAACAAGATTAGCGTGTACAACATAAGCCATTTGACGGCTTTTTCTCAAGTTCCAAACTCTTCAACCGAACTTGTGTGGTTCGGTAATGCGAATTCAGTGTACGTATTAGACTTGAAAATCCGTGTGAGCCGTTAAGCAATATGTTCGTTCGGCTGTGATGTTTGTGCAGAAAACTGATATGCGTGATCAATGGGATAAGTTATCATTTGTGAAAAGATGGATGGTAGGATTAATTCCGCCGAATCACTAGGTTTCAGAGGGACTTGTAGTATCGTCTGATAATCAGGAAGCCGATCGCCAAAGTAGAACGTACATCAAAATCCTAACTACTTTTGGTATACCACAAGGTTTTCAAACGGTATCAGCCACCAATTTATTGTTGCACCATCGCTACAGGATTATCAGAGACCTAAAGCTTGCGGACGCCGTTGTGTCCAATCTGAGCCGCACCTGTGTGTGTTTCGGCCTGAATATTAATCAGTTGGACTACTGAGTAAACTGTCCGGTGCAAATGTGTATGTGCTATGTTCTCATCACACATTTGGTGCCACATCGCTGTATTCACGTTGGCTATATTTGGCTCCATTTTTCTAATTCATTGATGTGGATGTCCTGCGTTGTTACGCTACATACATACTTGAGCATGAACACAACTACTACACACTGCCTACGTGGGTAGTTTACAAATGCTGAGAGGAATTGAATCGAACTTTCTGCAGTTGACTCTATAAGAACACATGAGTCGCGAGATGTTGCCACTTTGATGTACTCTCATCGACCACTGTCGTAAACAGAAGACGCCGAAGCAATATATCTCCTTGCCATGGAACAGATTGCACTATTAACTCGAAAGATTTGTTCAACTCTCGTTACTATGTGCAATGTGTATAAAGTTTGCCGGTTTTACATTAGCGAGGGATGAGAGTAGGTAGAAATGTTAACATTTCGCGACATGTCTCATCTCGGTTTAAACTAAATGGATAGAAAATGAACCGTGTTCCAATTCTATAGGAATAGGTCGAGTGTGTAACGGAAAGTGAACTACAACCCGAGTTATGTTAGCACGAAAATATAATCATCGTGATACTGAAAATCCCATAAATAAATTGAGTATCCAGTTTTCTGAATAGTGGTCAAGTGAAAAGAAATGGAAATTAGACCATAAAAGACAACAGACGAAACAAACGAGCATTCACATAAACGGCTTAGCTACTCTCTTCTTCTGGTGACTAAACCAGACGAATCCATGATAATTACACAAATCTTGACGAGACAAAGACCGTTGTAAGATAACACCCTTTTTAATGACGACTACTAGGAGTTTGAGTTGCGCCGACTAAAATGAGATCACACAGAAACAGAATCCCCATTGGAGAGCATGCAGCCAGTGAAAATCTAGGGAGAAAGCATTACTAGCAGAAAGACGGTCGATCGCGTCTAACCAATCGGAAGAATGATCAACTGCTGTTTCGAGCATTTTTGAAAAAGACCGGTAAGTAAAACGCTTTGTTTGAATGACGGAAGCCTATGGACCAACCAATCAAGAACCAACAACGGTGTAGCCCCAAAGCGTCCGCTAATGTGAATACTGTTTTTACAAATGTTCATTATTTTTTCAGTAAATTGAAACTGTTGTGAGCGGCTCATCACTTCATTTTTCTAATTTTTTCAACGCGCAGTTCCAGTAGGCAATAACAAGGATATTCATGAAACTTTCCATTAATGTTCAGATGGATGGAAAAGCAGTGGGTACTGTGACGGGTGCATTGTTGTTTGGGCCAAAAATGCTTTGAGGGAATGTTGAGGTAAAACGTCTTGGATTTTTCCAACACCTCACCGAGCAGTTAAATGTACTCTGCAATGAGGTTGTTCGAACCTACATAACCAGGTCGTTTATGGCAACTAGAAATTGTTGAGGCTAAATTTCTAGTAAAAGACAAGGCTAAGACGCCCAGAACGGCCTGCATGTGAAAGTAATTTTCCTTGTGCTTAATAGCGGACAGGAGAGAGTTAGATGTGTAGAGTTACAGTAGGCTTTCACTGATTCTACTGCACAGTGTTCCATTACGAAACATATTCCCAAATCTCCTCTGTTTCGGATAAAGACGCCAGTTAGTATGAGATTAGTGCATTGGGAGTGTTTCAGAAAGTCGACGGAGCATAATCATGGTAACATCCGATCTACCGTACACCGTTGCAGGGCACATACATCGTCCTTCTGATTTGCGTTGAAAAAAATACAAGCGATGTGCTTAGTCTCACAGTGGACAGGCGACTAGTCACCATGATCCAGAAAACAGACATTTTGGTATTGGCATGTTCGCCGAGCTTGGCAAGTGGGTATGATTCTCAATACAGTTTGATCACGAGACTTAGCTTAGGTCTTACCCAGAGTCCTCAGGACGAATCGCCCGGATTGTCACTTAACGGAAGTTAACTGAAGCGAACAGAGGTTTCTGAATCGTAGAATCATGTTTCCGAAACGCAGATCAAAAGAGTGTACAGAATCCTGTTGAAAGCAGCTGGCCGACCAAATTGTCGGAATGCAGACAAGAAAAGTTTTAAAAATTTTCAGTTGACTTCACTGTAAAAAAAAACAATTATCACTCAAGCGTACGGATAATACAAAGATATTGGGAGTCAGAACAAAAATGTATAGTGGTAATGAACGAATGAATCACTCCACTGACGAGAAAACGATAACTCCCGGTGCTACTCAGTCAGCTAGGACTCGGATGAGAGACAACATAAGGGACACAACCCCGAGTTATTATCGCAGAATTCCGACCGAATAGACGACAAGTGAGAAATTCCTTGGAGAAGCCTGTCCGGAGCCAATGAGGCGACAGACTGATTCATGTGATAATGAGAAGCGTATCTAAACACTAATGTCAGATTGTGACCACCAATTCGCGTAGTAGGTTTATTCGAAGTGGTTAGTGCCACTCACAATAGGTGTCACAAAACCTACTTCAGAGAAAGTATTTCGTTGCTATTGTATAACAGTTGACTGTTACTGGTAGACATTGGACGATCGGAATTTTTTTAATAGGTTTTTATTTGGAAGGGGATTTGTGCTGCAGCTGTAAATCATAAAATGTAATCAATGACGAACTCACAGGCGTGCGAAGTGTTTGGTGAAAGTTCTTGAGCCTGTCAGAGCCCACTTGTGCACCTAAAGCTTGAAGAAAACTTTTAGTTAGTTAAAAACACAAAATCTAACTGTTGCAGGATGGAAAATGGTATCTATCGATGTACCAACTTTGTTCATCAACGTATCACTAGTTGGAGCGATTGACATAATTTATGTTTGTGATGGAACATCACATTAAACTTGACCTGCCCTTGACTTCATACTCTATGCACTGAAAACACAATTTTCATTCCGTTGGTAGTTTTGTCACTAGGTGGATGGTGTAGTCATAAGAAGTTCTTTAAGGCGCATGCTAGCTGATATATTTGTGACCCCTCTTAAACAAAAAACACAAAACATCATAAACTCAATGTATCTGTACACAAAATATGCGGAAAATCTATTTACACTTTGCGAACCAAACAGTTAAATTGTATTTACAGACATGCATCCCAACCGCTTGCACAGTAAAATTAAGTTTACTACTGATATTGAGGAGGACAACTGGTTACTAATTTTGGGCGTCCAGGTTATCCGACACGAAAACGGCATTCTTCTTGGAAGTATCCAAAGAAAAAGACTTGGACTGGTCAACTATTGCGCCACAACAGTTGTGCACCGGTTACGTATAAACGATACATCGTAAAATTATTAGACCAGAGTTCATAAGATCCGTTTGGATGAAAGTACGGCCGAAGATCTTAAGTTAATCACCTCATTCAGAGTGGTTACCGCGTACGTTTTATCGAAAATCATTCACAACGGATGCCCGACTAGCCATTAAAACACTATCTCGTAAAGGCCGTTGTACATATCTTCATCCTTCACGAGTGATGATGTGGCAGTCGTGATAGGACAAAAGTGAAGTCTACACTGAGCAGAATATATAAGTCGGCTATGCTAATTGTGTTGAACTGAACAACGCGCTTGCCTTCAAATAAGAGAAAAGTTTTAATGTTAAAACCCGCCAAATGAAACCTTATTTACGAATTTCCCTATATATTCCGATTGAAGTACGTAGACCAGTCCAGTAAGTGCGGTGCATAATCGGATCTCACGGCACATCCTGAAGTTGTTTCTAAATACCAAACTGGGACATTTAAAATTGCCACAATAAAACGCCTGCTCGAATATGGTCACACAATAAACTAGTCGAGCTATTCAAAGGTTGTTTGTCAAACTGTGAACGCGCTTTAGTTTATTCCGAGGTGCTAGCTATCCACGCTAGGGAACTAACTTTGTGTTCAAAAATAGATGTTAGTGAACTCAACACTACCTTAGTAACTCACTGTTCATCGATCGATCATTGACTGTATTGTTGTTTTCACTCCTTTGTATTTTCATTGTTGAAGTCTTGTTATCATTGTTTACACTGTACTATTGTGTTCACATTAACGTTGCCCTTAGCTTGCTCGTGCGAATTCAATGTGAACTGACTGGGTGCATTCTGTTCACTTCACTTACTGATCAATTAGTGCGTAGATGACAATTGAATTACCCATTTGTCTGTCTATTGCCAGTCCGCACTCATCCCCCTATTTCGTTGCCCACTTCGGTTCTCAGGGTACTGCGAAGAGAAAAATCCATATATTCAGACATGTCACACCCGCTTCTAAAACTGACCCATAATTACTAATTAGACGAACTCTATTATTCTGCCTGTATGTACCAACTGCTTTCTCCATTCAATCATCATTTCGTATGTGTAGTTAATGAGAACGAAGCAAATATTGCTACAGTATGCAGCTTAGGTGGAGATTTTGGTCTTACTGCTGTATGCTCATAATATCGTGCTTCACCAACTAAACATTTCTGTGCAGTTAGTAGTAAGGTACACAACCTTACGAGCGCAATTGTGTTATGCCTGGCTGATCCTCTTTGGTCTGTTCGGTAAGAGTGCAAATGGTAAGCCTGAAGTCCTAGTTGGCAAATCCTTATGAATCGATAAAAAGTAGAAGGCTGATCACCACGTCAACCAATGTGTGTGAGAATTGGATTCATGCATAGCTAAGCTATGAGCATTTCTTGCAAATTCTCATCACATTTCAAAACGTTAGAAGATCGGGACTTACAAAGGTATTCAAAAAACGATTCAGAACTTTTGTTTCTAAAATAAACCGTACACGTAGTTTGGTTCGAAACAAGTCGGATGCATGGGGACGGGGAGATCGCTTAGGTGAACAAACAAGGTTGAGTGGAACGTGATAACCAAAACAAACCGACCTAAGGAAATTGAACTGAGTTATCGGAGAAAACGCACCCTCTTCCGGTCCTGTTCCCGAAAGCCTGTGCAAATCTTAGGTAGTTGATTAAGGAGTAGGTGTAAAGAGGTCAAGTGTACGGCAGGAGACGTTCCTAAACAGATGTCGATGTCACTTTTGTTAACCCTGGTACCAGTTTTCGGTCCATGCACTCATATCTCTTAGCATCATGGTTCTAGTTATTTATGATTATATTGAACCAAACTGTAACATTGGTGGTAAGTTTAGGTAACTAGTTGTGAAGCCCTCACTGATATGTTTTCTTCCAAACTGAACAACATTCACACTTGATCGCGGCTTTCGCTTTCATGTAAACGTTTTGACTAGTCCACTACAAGTAGGAGCATTAGACTCCGGTTACGGTCTCACTAGAGTTCATCAGTAGTACGTACTCCAATCAGAACCGGAACTTGCACTCCGGCCCCCATGTTTGTGAGACCAACGTGTTAACCACAACATCAGTAACAGGCATGACCAAATGATCATATCCAAACGTTCAACCACAAAGTTCTGCGAATAGCATTCAGCTTGCCCGATCATTTCGATTGGAGAGTAAACAGAATCGTTCCGTTCAATCCCACTGATAATTCCGTGATCAGGAATTCCCAGATAGTTTAAAGTTACTGGCCTTATTGAACCAACTGAACCTGGTTTGAGTGCTTAATAAACGTTCGGGGGTTGGTTTTTCTTCTGCGGTAGGATTCTGTACAAACACCACCCTTCATGGACTACGTTCACGGGCTATCGTCGCTGACTAACACGGCAACATGTCATGCACGTTTAGCTGGTGGATCGAAGCAGTGACCATCCAGATGAGTCACGTCTTATGTGCCGTGATAGACGAACTACCAGCTGGATTTATGAAGATTTGATCAGAATGTATGTTGGAGAAGTGGGCTGTTGATCCACCGAACCCTTAAACATACTTGTAAATTATTGACAAATTGATCAGAATGGTTGAACTCATAAAACATCCGTTCTAGTTAGAGGCAAACTGATGTTCATTCGCTTACCCAGATGATCTTTATGAAAGTGACTTTTCAGGTATTTACATGATAAAAAAAGGTTAAAACTTTAGTCTATCCGATCAATGTATAATCAAAAAACAGTTTCTGAAGCAAAGAAATGGTACCCAGAGAACCGTTTCTGTGATTTTAGATCCAGTCGGAGACAGATTCAGCAAGGTCTTAACAATGACAAATCACTCTTTCAACTGTTGCACTTCTCAGAACGGCTCAACTTAATTGTGGTCTGCCGAATTCGACAATTCTACGCCCCCAGCCCCAAGACAACCAATGTATCCATTTTGAACAGAGATACTGATCATGTTCAGGAAATCATATTTAGTTCACGATTTATGACTCCGCTACAACTAACGATCATCAAAATTCAAGAAACGACAAGGCAACTACAACAGTGACTTGAATAGATGTTGAATGTGCAGCTCTTTGACGTTTGAGACATCACCAGGCACAGTCCTATCAAGCAGTTCATAGGGATGGTAGTTTATCAAACAGATATTTTAGAAGGTGACGGTGCTACAAAGTTCTCTGTACACTCAGAAATGAGTTTAAGCTGTGTATTTAATTGGCGTTGAATGAGATGTCATTGTGAACAGGCGCCTCTAGCCGTGCAAACGCACTTGCGTTTGCAAGCGGTAGTGACTGACTGTATGATGCATATAATCAAATAGTTTGGGGAACTTTTGCACCGGGTAATTTATTGATTAAAGTTTATAAAGCCACTTTGGTCGAACTCACTGATTATGATCATCCTGGCTATGAGTAAAGTTTGCTATACAGAACAGACAGCATAGAAAGAAGGCTGCTGCATTCAAGACCTAACTTTCGGGGCATTTTGTAAGTACATTTGGTTAATTACCTCACCCGATCGATTCAAATGATTGAATGACACCGGCATTGCCTCCTTTTTGAGATCGTTCTGTTACCTGGATTCCGGAAACATGTAAATTCCTGAAAACACTCACAATTCTGTATATTGGGGCAGGTATGATGACATCATGCTTAAAACTGAGAGATTTACTCACTGAACCAAAGTGTTTCTTTCATGCCTCAGTGTGCCAAATGAAAAGCCCATCAACTTTCAGGATGTCTGGCGGGTCCTCCGAGTTAAAGAGAACACTGCGCCTTTACCTGATATTTTGCCGAGCGTACGTTAATGTAGAGTTGAGTTGAAAAAGGAACTTTGATGGCGAACTAAATTTCAATGTATACCATACTCAACGGATACATTCATCATCATCAGAGACAGTAATACTTCAGTGGTTCACACCGATGCTTAACTGACACAGGTGGTGGATGTGGGATACATTCTCACGAATCTAAATTACACAGTCGGTTAAGCGACTCTGCGTGTTCCATATACGTGAGTTTTAATCCCTCTATGAATGACTGAGAAACTTTAGGTAACTCGCTGAAAATCTTTTTAGGAAGCAAGGATGTAGAATACGACCAGCTACGTCCGTCTTTCCAAGTGTACTGCTAAAAGAAGAGAAAACTCGGCCAACAGCTGGCCTAGATGTGAACAAGAAAGAAATTACTATGTGACCGCATTAAGTATGCAAGACATCACCACTGGTGTTGGTAAACAATCAGATTATTGGATAGTCAAGTACTCGAAAATGGTTCAACTACTGACATGCGCACGTATCGTAGTAGTGGAATAACTGACAGAATTGATAGTCAATTTAATCAGTTCCGTTGTACTTCATTCACACAGAGTATTAAGTCAGGTCAAACGAGGCAACGCAGATTGAAAGTGGCGGTTTCCAGTTACAGACTCGAGAATGCGAGACCAAAGTGGAATTCTTCCCGATATATTGTATGAAATATTCCTCTCATCGCATCGGGCAAAGGATAGTGTTACTCATTACATACTAAAGCGACCAAGACCAACAATATACACACAAAAACACCAACATCGATCAGAAGGCTAGTCCAAAGTGAAAGGCCGCTTCTATTTGTCTTCATGAAAAGTGTCTTCAATTGTGAATTGCAATAGCGTCCATTAATTTCAACAACCATCTACTGCTATAGAAGATGCCGAACATTTCTGCTGTTTTATTCTGGTTACCAAAAGTCAGTTGGTGAAGTGCAATAGATGATGTCGGCTGGTTTCGTTGGGTTGATCGTACAATCCAGGTGATCGAAGCTTTATAGCCATAAGGTGTCCGAGGACACTGCCTTTCTGGTCTGTTGGTAAATACATCGGGAATTAATGCGAACATTTGGTACAAGGTTGTTTTGTTAAAAACGAAAGCGGTATCTGTGTATCACGTGCGGTTGACGACCAATCTGTCTCCTCTGATTGACCGGTTCTCTGGTTTGAGCATTTTTGTAAACCAATTAGAAATTGACATCTTAGTTTGAAACAGTTAGTTTTCGTAAACGTTTCCTGATAGGTCGTTACATAAACGCTCGGGGGTATCTGTTCACATTCGCTTGTACATCGTGGCCTCTTTCTTTCAACATAAATTATCCAACTGAGACTCACTTTCAACGTTTCAACGTAATCATACGCCTTTCCTATCAGTTTGATAAAACCTACAGCGGGTTCACAGTCTGTTTACCCGACACTACTGTGACCTTAAATGGTGGCCCAGCTACTTTTATGAGCTCACCGTCAGTGTTATGAGGAACAACAACGATAACAATCTATCAACGCTTGATATCGTTGCTCAATTATCATACATCCATGAAATGAAGAGTAGCGTCTAGGTTAAAAAATGGAAAGAATGAAAAATCATTTTAAACAAAACCATTTTGTCTAACCTCAGACGAACATAATAAAAGTGTCGACATTAAAAAAACAGCCACGATGAAACTAGGAATAAGATAGCATCCATAGAGCAGTTTTCACTACCTCACATCACTAACCACACATAAATGACAGACAATCTGGGAAAACAATATCAGCATTCATACCCATGATCTTGATCAACTGTTCTTTTCCATTGTCCTCGACTGCAGACTTCCTGACTCACGACTGCTCCTGCCACAGGGACAAAGACGATTTGTGGTCAGTAGCCAACCGGCAACTGCCTTCAGTTCCTAGTTGAAGCCCTCATTTGTGCACCTCGTATCTTATGTTAGTTGGTTTGGGAATGGACAAACAGTAGTGATCGCTGTAGATAATCATTTGGCACTCTAAGTAGACGACCCAACGGGGTGTTTTACACGTGATTGATTCGTTCTCATTTTCACTTTGAACTATCGTGATGTGACTCAACACAGTCACACGGGCAAAAACAACTTGACAGAAAACAGTGGGAGATGTCAATACCGGTTGTCTATCATGGCCAAATCAGAACGACCTCGTCACAACAGGCAAGTGTATGTTTGTATGTTGCGGAACACATGTTTTAAAGCTTTTATTGTTCCAGAGCCTCTGCAGTCCTCTTAGTAACAACGTCAATTCAAGTGAGGTCAGGACGATGATGACAAGATAACTTATCACACTTCTTTGAAACAGCCATTTCCCGTTGAAAATTTGAATAGAGCAGACGAAAGACCGACATTACACGATTTATGCTTGAGCAGATTTCGCCACATCTCTACTGATGTTTACTGCAAACGAGTTAAAATGTACAATACTCTAAACCACAACACAATCATGGAAGGTCAAAGTTCAAAACCAGTTTGGTCGTAACCTTTTGTGATTGTCATATGGTTTGGAATCTTGTACATTTTAACTCGTTTGCAGTAAACATCAGTAGAGATGTAGCGAAATCTGCTCAAGCATAAATCGTGTAATGTCAGTCTTTTGTCTGCTCTAGTCAAATTATCACATTTATCTACAAAACATTTTCATATGGGCTAAACTGATAGAGCAAAGCAATACCAACTCATCGAAGCATTCATTGAGTGATTGAACATATCGAAACCAAAACTTGCAACAAACAGCCAACCGTGGGAAAGAGATAATTAACTTGTCAGTGCGTTGTATAGAGATGGTACCAGTTTGGCTAATGAGACACAGGTGTAAATATTTCACTTGGATACATTTAGACAGATCATCTCACGCTCAACTTACAGCTTACACACGTCCCAAACTAAATTACTGTGAACACCAGTTAGATGTGCAAATGAAATTGCAGTTATTTAGATCGGCCATTCTTAGTCAGGCTGATATTCGATCGATGTGTTCACTTTACTTCCAGATCGAGGACAAGTTTTTAACTTGTGAATAAGATACCGCGAAATTAAACGTGGCTACTCATTACAGTGGCCACAGTGTAATACTTAGTAAATGAGGTGAGTGGAAATATTACACAAAAGTGTGAGCGAGAAACTGAGCTAACACTGCGGTAAGTTTGGAATGAGAAGGATGCCAATCCTTCAGCATTAAGCAATCTAACAAGAGCAGTAAGAAAATGATAGGTTGGAGGAAGCTGGAACTGCTCACGCACATTAAGCGAATGGGTTGTAGGACCTCCAGCTTATACGCATTATCGGTTAAACTTCAACATACAAATATATTTTGCAAGAGTACACAAACGTGTTACATATAAAATTTGATGAACTATTTTCACAATCAAAGCAAAACGGAACAAAGGATGATCATACTAAGCAAAAACGGGTGCTAGACAGTTGTAAGGTTATTTCGTAATACTGATATTCAGGCTGTTCAACAAATTTTTGCAGCCAATATTTTGTTCTCCAACTCGGTCAGTGATGTTTACTGTTCGGTCAATACCCACCGTACTTTTTCCACTACGGGTTGAAAGAATAAAACAATTTATTTAATCAGTGCCCAAGGTCAATAACCGACATTCCGTTATTGTGACTTAATACACGCCGACCGGAAGGTAACTCTCAATGGATGAGAGCCGGTTTGAATAGACCTAAGATGGATGTCAACATATTCTCTGAAAATCCCACTTCATATTGCAAAGCTTAACCGTCGAAAAGACAGAGTGCCTTACCTAACCACGATAAAAAGAAAATCTGTTCATTTTGTTTCGAGCACATAACTAACTCATCAAAACCAAAAAGAAGAAACATTGCGAGATGTCGATATTTCGTCTGTCCTTCAGTTGCTTGCGTAAAACGTCCAGTTCAAACATACAGGAATATGATAGGAACTGAACGAAGCAGAAATTGTGGGTCAAAAAAAGACACAGTATGAGTCAATAATTTCTGCGCGCAAGCTGGTCTCGGATTTTTTTTAATCAAAAATACCTCAATAGTAGCTTAATGCTTCGAAGTTGATCAGATTCATTTTATGATCGATCAGAAATGTGGCCTAAATTCGATTACACCAGGTTGCATTAGCCAGGCTGCTGCCCTGACCCAGCGGACTGATAAGCCTCTTGGTTTGACGTTACGAAATTTCCTGATGAAGGCACCAATCTGTTCTGTCAATTCAACTGCAAATAGACTGATAATAAACACGAGAGACAGAATGGACAGAAAAACGGGCTTCGGTATTACCTAGACCTATTCGGCTGGTTAACTGTAACAATCACAAATGAACTGCGAGCTAAGTTCGAAACAAGGCGCAGTGGTTAACACGGTTGCTTCATGAACAGCGTGTCTGTGGTTCAAGTCCCGGAAGTGGCGATGATATGCACTACTGACGAGCATTAATGAGAGCGAAACTCGAGTCTAGTGCTTCATTTCGAAAGAGGCCAACTGGAAAGTTTATGGGAATGCGATAGCTGCGATCAATTGTGAGTGATGTTCAATTTGAAATATATAATGTAATATATATATATATATATATAATAACCTTTAGTGATACATATTGACCTTTAAAATGAGATCGTGAAAGTGATGATAATTAGCGTTTGTCAAACGTTGGTCACTTGATGAGAAAAACCGAAACCGTCTTGAAACAATAGTAGTTTCAGGTAATCGACGGTGTAACGGATAAACAGTAATCGGATCACAAGGTAATCATTTGACAGTGCGGAGAAAACGAGGTCACCACTACCCGAAACGTGGACGATTTCAGTGTAAACCTCAGAACCGTTAGGTCCCCTTAGAAGTTTGAACCAAACAATTAGAACAATGTGGAGTGTTAGAAGTAAGCATTTCGAGTTGACAGTGCCAAATTTATTATAATATGGACTACGAACAGTTAACGGTAGGTAATGCAATCTGCAATTTACCAGCTAACAAAAACTGTTTAACATTTCCAGTTATTTGTGTGATTTCAATTCGATGAGAAGCCCCAGTCATGGGATCATCGATTAGAATTACCAAGATAATTAGTTTTCCATTTTGAGACGATCGAACAGTTTCACAGTTAGCCGTGAATGAATGTATCTGGGTGTTCAGTCGTGAGAATTCGATTGACCATTATGATGATCATCGCATGAAGTTTAGACTAAAAGGTCAGCCAACAGCGTGTACAGCGGCGTACAGTCATCAAACTTTTCGAACGGTTGGAGGCCAAGCTCCGCGAAGAACGGAATGCTTAATCCAACATCTATGCCCAATGCATTGATGTCACCTAGAGTGAAAATTAAACGTTTACCATGTAAATGCCTGATCTGACAAACGATTGAATACAAATAAACGTTCGTCTCGGAAATAGTCCGGACAGTAAGAATGCAAGACGTTAGAAAGCGAGTTGGACCTCGAGTCTAGAAAAGGAAGCACAACTAAGACACGAACGACCAATCATGGAACAGTCTCACTTCAATAGTCAGGCTTATTAGTACTGATATTAGAGGTGGTAAACTACCTCGAAGTTGTGCAGAGAGCCACGCGGAGTGAAGATATGCAACTGCCTCAGGAATTTACGTAATGGGCCACCGATCGCAGTTAATTACTGGTGAAAAAGGTACGAAAGAATCAGTATATACCATATCACTATAAGAATACTACTCACAGTTCAAACGACACATCTATAGCTGAGGCCTCGGAGACGGTGACTCAGACTTACTGCATGAAGACTCAACGACTGCTGAACAACAGTCAAAATACAATCGCTTCCGAAATTCCAATCCCGTTTAAAGCAATCTATCCGAATACAATGGTTGCAGTCTATGTTCTTCAACCAGATAAACAACTTTCATAAGAAATAGTCGGCACGGCTGTGTATTCGATTCGAAGTGAAGGCAGACTAACAGAGTGGATATCAAGAGAAAACTTTGTAACTAAAAGTTCCAAGTAATCGAGTAAACACCTAGAGTGGCACTGGCCTTTTTCACTGGCAATTACGCCCGGGTCTCATTCCGGGTGGCAACACCTAGCTCATTGTCCCCTAGAATGTACTATGTGCGCGACGAGTGACCTGTACATATCACTTTGCACTTACAAGAGATAAAAGTAGGCTGATGCTTTGTGATCCAGTGATGTAAATGGCCAAGGTCACTCTGAAGCTTACTCTTTCCAGTGGTATCACTCAACGGTTCGTTAGTTTCGCGTAACCAGCATGCAACGGTACCGAAAAAAGTGTATCGTAGTAGTGGGCGGAAAGGTTGAGAACAAAGGCGTACCTAGAAGAGAACCTCGTAGCCCACTGTCACGCGGTTGCAGGACTTCAATGAGACGATACGTCATGTTGGCAGGTCTGGGAATGAAATCAGTATCTCCGAGAATTTCGTCCATGAACTGTTTGTATGATTTCAAATTGGACTCAGCATTTGCAGAATGCCGTTGCATCGCGTCACAAATTGTACAGATCTATTCGGTAGTTTGAAATCTTCTAATAAAATCGAGAACGAGAGTACAACAGCAAAACTACGAAACTTGAAATCATATAACGCGGGGTGGAAACCATTTTTTAATAAACCACCAAATGCACAACAAAGCATTGGTGAATAATAGGGGATTTTGGTTTTCATACAGATTGAACACCATCCACAAGTGATCGCAGCTGTCACATTCCCATAGACTTTCCAATTGGTCCCTTTCGAAAAAAAGCACTAGATTCGAGTTTCGCTCTTATTAAAGCTCGTCAGTAGTGCATATCCTTGCCGCGACCGCGACTAGAACTCCGGCCACGCTTACATGAGGTAGTCGTGTTGACCACTGCGCCATTGACTTAACAGTAGCCATGACCGAATTACCATGTCTGAACGTTCAACCACTTTCGCTTGTGAGCATTGATAACAGGAAATGCTATTGCATAAAGTAGGCAGTTTTATGAAAATTGTCTGGCAATAAACACATTCCGAACAAACGACACAAAATGTTGCCATGTGAATAACCGGAGATTGCCACTAACGAATAAAAATAAAACATCCATACAAATTGAGATGAATCGCGAGCGACCGATCACCTTTTCACGTCATAAATTTACCGCTAGAGTTGATTCGGAAAGGCCAGAAAAAGGTAAATCTAAACAATATTCCACATATCTGATCTGGTAGTTCTTTCCGATGACAGTATTTCATCTGAGCAAGCTGAGAATAAAAAAGCCGACAAGCCTCCTGAGCTGCACCGGAATTATTTGGTATAAGTGAGTACGACGTTTCTAAAGCTTGTACACTAGGTTCAAATGATGAGAAGGCCGCTTAGCCTGGTGTAATAGCCTCGTAGGGTTTAATGCAGCTGAACACATTTCCGCAATCCAAAAGGCAAGCGAACGGTAGTGTATTCCTAGACCAAGATTTACGGAATAAAGTGAACATGACAGGTAAAGCCATATAAGGCCAATCTTGAACGCCAACATGTATACCGATAATGAGCACCAATAGTCGGTTCAATAGTTAATCTAGCAAATGTTTCTTGACAGCTTTCAATGTTGTGGAGGTACATGCTATGAGACGTCATTCAGATGAACCTCTCCGACAGCTGCTGTAATCCGTGCAGTACTTCAACGGTCAGCAAGATTTCGTGGGCGAAAACATTGTGTAAATAAACAAGACAGTGGCCGAGAAAGCATCCTTGCAGGGTACATGGGAACAACACAGGACAGCAGCCTTGTCAGTAGCACCAGGTGAATAAGCAAAATCTCGATTCAGTCGATACCAGCATTATAGCCCATGTTCATAGGGTTAATACCATTCAAGGCTCCAGGATCTCGGCAATGTGTTTCAACTTAAAGACCTGATAAATTCAATAGTTATGCTGAATTCAACTGTCTACACTCCAAAGTTGCGAACTCTCTAAATGTGGTTGTACCAGTTCCATTTTTAAAATATCCAGACTTAACATCAACTTGAGATGTTCTAAAGGGATTACCTGGTAATATTCCAAATCGTCAATGTAGTCGAAACTAAACTGATCGCAGTGGTACTTACTGTCCATTAGTGGGGAATATTTGTGGAATAAAACTTAGGCACATACTGTATTTAATTCACCTCTCCGTTTTATCATACCATTGTTCCAGCTATCATGGCTCACCTGAGCTTGTTGACTCCATCAGAAAGCCTACTAACACATTTGTACACAGCACTTGTACTTGAACACTTTCGTCACCCGCGTCAGTGCCATCAGTTTGATTTGGGTCAGCTGTGGGTAAGGATAACTAGACAGGCAAAAGTGGTATCGAGACACACGGTAACACTATCAGACGACCTTAATGTGCAGGAGGCACAGACGAATATTGTTGTTGGTTCGCTACCATTAACTATGAATTATAGATTAACGAGTCGGAACAATGACACACAAAAATATCCTAACCTTGCTTGCATTCCGATCATCTACATGTAAAACACAAATGTCCTGATATTGATTATCCGAATAGATGTAGGTGGGCTCTATAAATTGAGCTCCATTCTCCACTCTAACTTAAAATTACAGCTGGTACTCGTGACAACGAACCACGAACATGAGATTCGTGAGATAGACAAGCTATTCTGAATGCGCATAGTTAAAATATCACAACGATGAAACCACGAGTCTCTCTTAAGATCACCTTTCCCTTATGATCTGCCCGAGGTTGGTGAACAGCCGACTGTTTCCTGGTGAAGAATTCACCATAGGTCGGGCGTTCCACAGGAGTGTAGTTGAGCAGTAACCTTGGCCATCAAATCAAACGGTGAAAACTGACCGTCTGATTCACCTGTGTGCCACTCATTATTTTGCTATCAGACATCCAGTCCTTAATGCTTGATAGTGAATTCACGATCCGCACTCATTCATAAGGCGAGCCACTTTTTGGATTGTGCCCGTGCGCAAGATATATACCAGGCGAGCGGTGTGCGAGACAGATTGTAACACAGATTATGGAATGGCCTAGATCAATCAGTTGTTCATGCTTGCGAGCCTAGTTATCGTAAATCAACCGGCCAGACAGGAGCGTTGGATGTTGAACTATTAGAGGATTTAAGGTCGAGAACAACATTTTAACTTACACTTGCAACCCGTCCCAATGTTTCACTTACATCGGTTGTGACCGCCAATGTGAGAGAGTGCATCCACCCACACCTGAAACACCAATGTCTCACACTTCACTACAATACACAAACACACACTTGTTAATCAACCTCATTGGCTCTCCAACAGTACGTGATCCACATACTGTACGCGTGTCCATAATTATATTAACTGTCTGAATCGGCCATTTCACCGAACTCGGTGATCGTCGTAACTAATCGATCGCACGCTTCCTGTTCTCACAATGCGTGTTGTCTTACGCTGTACATGAACCGTTGGTGTGCTGGGCCCTCTGATTATTCTACTAGTGCTCTGTTTAACTGGTAAACATACTCACAACCACTCGTGCTGTATACAGCTTACATCCCTATAACAATGAATTACTGAACTCAGTCGTGTCAGCAGAATTTCACACATCACCGAAAGTTGTAATGCTGTTGTGCCCCTCAGTGAAAAAGTGAGAGATCTAGCAGCCAAAAGAAGTTTACAAGCAGAAAAAAATCTGCACGTGTAAACGGAAACCTTAGACCAAACGGGAAGAAAATGTTCAGCATGGATGTTATTAAACGTTACGAATTAAAGAAAACATACGCTTTACAGAAGTCACTAATAAAGGAAGGCGGAAAAGAATCGGGCAGAAATGAAAGTGTGCAGTTAAAAAACAATGCTGTATTACGTCGAATTTTCGAACAGCTTGATATAAAATGACCAAATTGTGCAACATGGTGAAAGAAAAAATATCAGTAGTCCTCACTGATGCTTAACTGCCATACAACCATGAATAAAAATGAGAGCTCTGGCCGAGTAGGAAATGAAACAGATGGGGAGAAGACATTACTAGCAAAAATGGCTACGTCTACAGTCAACCACTGAACATCAAACAAACAGTCTCAGTATACATTCAAAACAGTAGTCAGGGAACTTCGAAAACCACACCAGGACGAGCTTGGCCGCGAACACAACTAGGAATCTGATATCCACTACACTTCGTCGACTCACTGTGGTCCGGAGGTCGACACTAGAACAGAAGAGACAGCGTTTTGTCCTGAACGAGGACGAATTCATTAAAGTTTCACTCCTACAAATTCTGGAGCAGCGTCATACGTGCCGCTGGCCGACAAATACCGTTTATTTTGACTACACAGGTGCGTTCAATTCATTGGATCCATCCATACTTTTAGAGTCACTTTAACACAAAGGTGCACCGAACAAGTATGCGCACATACGGTTGGCGCTTCTTCTATTATTTTGTGGCTAAAGGTTGCTTTCTTTTCATAGTTGTATGGCAGTTAAACATAAGCAAGAAACACTGATGAGTCGCTATAATTGATAACAACTCAGTATCCCAGTGGAAAGCAAAAATATCGAGTTCCCGCCTTCTTGAATCAATTCTGTAGTAGAATGGATCCTAAAAAATGTACAAGCATACGATGGATACAATAGAACACGGATACTTTCAGGAACCAGATACAACGTATGCAGGCAATAATGCCGTAATCGGCAAGAGTTCATGAGAGCTTGAGACTTTCAAGGCATACTAGGGGCTTTACGGAAAGTTCTCATGAGACAGGTATAGAATGCACTTCACCGCTCTGTATCATTAAATGCGCCTACTTGACAGAAACCTCTGCCAAACAACATTCATGACATCGAGCTCGATTAGCTGCCATCTCGTTTCCAGTCACTGACTTTGTGAGTCGCGACGTCCTCACCACTTGCCAAATGGAACCAAAACGTAGATAAAAATCAATTTACATGTCACACACAAAACTACACACTGGAGGTGATTGGCACGCACCATTAAATCAATAAAAGCCCTCAGGAAATGGGGTGTTGATGCGTAAACAAGTTCCTCGCTAGCCACATATGATCTGTACAAGGTCCGTGGGAATAAGCGCAACGTTAAGATCACCAACTGGATGAAAGCAATCATAGCTTCCGTTTAGAACACAAGAGTACGGTTACGTAGGGCACACTTACAGAGAGATTGGGGTTGATCGCCTAGGTTACGAAACACGGACATACGGAAACAAAAATATGCATAAGATAAGAAATCCATTGTGACAACAATGGCAACCAGAGCCGATTAAATCCGTCAACATTCGGCTAGACTTTTACTTGTCTCAAGGCATCCGAGCCCAAGTTTTCATCAGACAATCCACCAGCGCTGATACAGCTCCCAAGGTACACGAACGTCTCGACTACTTCCAACATCTCAACAACAAAAGCGAGAGCAAATGCATAATCCTACCAATTTTGCAACAAGCTGCACCTAAAAAGTGCAAAGGCCATATTAAATCAAAGGTTACAAACAGTCAAATATATTCTGGATTTCCGTAAATCCGTACAGACTGGAGTAAAATCGTTTGCGTATTCCACGTCTCGAAGTCGAATGCCTGGAAGCAGTTACACACCCAAATATCTGCAATTAACCAGGGCATACTCCAAGATCTCATCCACTACAAAGTCGAACAGAAGAGAAAGCTCGGGAACCTCGTCCTATCAAATTTGAAAAGTTGGAGGTCGGAAATACACCATAACCCGCTCCGAGGTATGACAGCAAACTGATTTGTGTTTTATCTACTTCAAGGACACTCTCCTTTGATAAATAGTCTCAAAGTGAACCTCTGTCAATAAGCCGAAGATAATCGTCGGCCTTCTATACAGATGACAAGTATGAATATCTGATCAACGCAATGAGTTGTATCTATCATAAATTATGAATATCCGTCCATTACAATACAAGTATTATAAATAATGCAATAGTTCAGAATGATTTTGGTGGAGTATATCTACAGTAATCTTACACGCTCATTCCAAACGCATCTGGAAATACCATTCACTCGAACTACTTTCAAATAATGAGTAACAAAGGTCGTAATGGGCAATTTACATAACACCGATTCTAGCGCGGTGGAGACGCCTTCCCCACTCGCCCGGACTACTCTTAAGAACAGTTCCAACGGAACAAAAACCAAAACGAGATAGTAAAAGGCAAAAAAGACTACAAAAAAGCAGATCAATTGAAAAACCACCGGACTACCATCGACCTGGGCAACACCGCGCATGAGGGAAAGGTCGGAGCATGAAACAGTACATGAGATGTCCGAATGAAGATAGTTGAGATCTCATGCAAACTACATACGTGCACACACATTTATATACACATTGTCTATTACTTCGAAGTCTTTGGAACGTGTATATGAAGAGGAATGAAGTTCAGGAGAGTAAATGCGGCCAGAATAAGCGTCTATCACAGTTAACAACGGCTACTAAAGCCGACGTATCGATTGAAGCATCAAGCAAATCGAGTTTGCTAACTTCAGATGACGCAAGAGCATGAAACTGTCGGTTGTACAGGCCTGAAGGTGAAAAAGGTTATTAGAATGAAACATGAAACGGCTGGAAATTATCTGGTAGTCGCAGTATGTCCGCAATAGTTGGCGCGATTATAAATCTTGATTAATCAGATAAGATGTAATAGAGAAGGAAGGAAGAGGATGGTAGCTGGATCTGAGAAGGGTAACAAACTGAAGGCACAACAAAGAACGTGTGACGGTTATCCAAGATACCAACTAGTTTCTTCATTAAGGGAAAGCTTTCCGTCGGACAGTGAGCTTATTCGATATTTGCCACATAATTCGAATCTCCATTGCCATCATTTGTCCGGGAATAGGCATCGATCAGCTTCTGAATTTTGTCACCCCTAGGAAGACAAAAGATGTGGGAAGTAAGCAAAACCAAATTTTAAACAACAGACGCATTAGACATGATCAGGGTATTATAAATTAGTAAGGGTTTTTGGGTCACTGCGCGCAACATTTGAAATCTTATACGTTCACACTTCGATCGAACAACCCCCCATTCCTCACGTCACTCTGTTCACCACTTGTGACTTATCCTGACAGTCAGTCGTAGGTAAACTAGAGTAGGAACTGTTCTTATAGTGAAGGTCGAGTAGGAACTGAACTACAACAAACCATTAGCCGTATAAAAAATGGCACTTGTCAGCAGTGCCCTCTGAGTGCACATGAAATGAAGAGGCAGCCAATCGCATCATCCACTATTAACCTTCCGATGAAAAACCCTACACCAGATTGGTCCCTCAGTCCGAAGAACCTACCACAGACTTCATTCAGGTGAATATATATATATATATATATATATATATATATATATAGTCACTAACTTTAAAGAACAGATGAACAATCGATTTCAGATCCGGCCGTCTACTGATCACCAGAATCACTTTATCTGTACTAGTTGCTTACAGATATTCTGTTTCGAGTAGTACTACGGCAACGGGGAAATAGCAGCATGCTCGTGACAAAACACTCATGATATTAACTAACAAATCAGATAGAAGCATCTTCCATCAATTTACTTATATATGCATTGGCCAAATTCAACAAAATCCAGCTGTAAAGTGATTGTTGGGAATAGTGGTGATGACTTGAGTATTCGGTTGTTCACCGAGCTTGGTGTCTAGGTTGCAAACGTTTCATCACCCAACCAGGTGGCTTTATCAATGCGTAAGGGTATGAGCGCTCAAACTCCGACTTACGAAAGACGTCATTCGGTATGGTGATTAAAAGTTTGCAACTTAGACGCATATTTCGGCCAACGACCAATTACCTAGACCAGTTGTAAGTTAGCCGGAAGAATGACATGGTAGGGACACAGGTTGAACATGATCATTTCTTAACACGATACTCAAACAAAAGACTGCCTATGATCCGGTCATGATGCTACTGTCTCTAAAAAAACAACCAAACAATGGATTCGTCGTAATTGTGCAAGTCCTAACTTATTTGAAAAGACGCGTTCACGTTTAAACATGTTAGGCGTCGAAGGTTCGACATGCGCCTAATAAAACTTTCTTACAGAAGTATATCTGAATACATCTACTTGATAAGCAAATCATTTTGTTAGTGCGTCACTACTTTAGTATTGTCAGCTAAAAAGGAATTTAACATACAGGAACTAATGAGAAGTCTGATCTAAAAAAGAGCCCCATAATCCTCCAAGGCAGCTGGTATTGAAACCTAAATGCCATGCAATCACGAGAGAGAAAAACAATTAAAAGGGAGAAGCTTCAGGTAAGGAAACTGATACCCAAAAAGAAAACGGACTGGCTAGCATTTTTTGCGACAGTTTCGACGGAGCTTTACACATCCGCACAATAGAAAAAATGAAGAAGGAAAGTGGCACATCAATTTTTACGTCAATTGCACAAACCCGGGTGAACGGATGGGCTAGCCCGACGTCACCAGACGTGTCCACAGACTGCGCGACGGTCTTCCATGTGGGGACTAAGCGTGAAATAAGCGGGGTTCTCTCGGAGAATAAACAGTTACGGACAATCAGCGGTGGTACTACCAAGGCGTCGTGGATTTATGGTAGGCAGCCGAGTCTCCTATAAAACGCTACATAAGCGCCTCGACGATAATACGTTATGGCAGATGATACCCCGCCACAGAAGAGTCTCAGATGCCATCAGCGAGAACATGGGCTACTGGACAGCATGTTGTCCGTCTGACGTATTGAAATACCCAGTTCCCATCAACCATAGACAACCTACGAAGAAGGCGTACGAATCAGTCCGGTGATCGCCGGCCCCAACGGATACGTAAGGTGTGCCGGGCACTTTGAATACCTGGACCCCATTCGAAAGTCGCACGAACTAATCTGGTCACCGGCCCCCGGAAACAACAGGAGAACATCACAACAACCCTATCGATCTCCGACTCCCAGAGTAGACGGACCTACTAAACCAGATCCGATTACCTCAATGAATCCTCGAAATGTTATGGTGTTTCTGTCCAAACTTTATGCAGGGTGCAACGAGCATCCTGAACAGATGGACTCCATCCAAAATGTATATGAACCGAACCGCTACTGGTAATTGGTCCCCAATGGACGGCGAGCTTCATGTCTCGCTCCGCTGCCTTGTAGGTTAGATTTCTTATGAACAAAAGTCTCCGAATGAAGCTCCACAAGTCAATCCCTTTCTTAAGCCTGGACAACCGATAAGGTTCTGTCACTATAACCATGAATTTTCTCTTCTTACCATCATAACTCTCTGGCAGAGGTGCCGACAGCCCGGTCTACTACCATGTCACATCTTACTACACCAAACGGATCAATATCGGTTTCTCCACTTTTGCCAAATAACTCATCAATTAGTGACTCTCTCCCACTTCGTTTTCAGACACTCACCACAGAATTGCAGCTCAAGTTGGAAACAATAGCCAGAATGATGATGTATCAAACACCATTTATGCTTGTCAGCTTCAACATTCAAACACAGGCAAACAAGTCAGCACGCACGTCTTGCACGATTAGAGCATCGAGAGGCATTTATCACAAACGCTATCTGTTTGTTGTTGCGACATATGCTAGACAAACGATAGTCCAAACGCAATCAAAGATTAGTTTTACCACCGGGTCATTAACCTTCACACACCGTGCGGCGCGCGGATATTGTAGTGCTGCCTGCAGACGTGAATATTCAATTAGGCGGGAGGATTGCTGGTTAGCGTGATCCAGCTTGCCCATACTCCTACGATAGTCGACGAACAGACAACAGTGAACGTTTGTTGCAGTTCAGTGCTGATAGCGACCTGTTTCTGGCAAGTACAAATTTTCGACGTTCTAGAAGTCAGCGCACTATATCGCGACCTCTATCGCCAAGTCAATCATGGAAACAGACTGAGCACATAACTAACGGCTACCGGTGGTGAAGCTGTTACCAAGATCACAAATCAATCTGAAGCATCTGTGTCGATACCGATCATACAGTGGTATACTCCAAGTTCCTCCCGAACTTCGGTGGAAGACCAAATCGTTATCAGTCACAAACTGGTGTAACTAAACTAACAGGGACACGAGCGCTCTACATGTAGTAGAGTGCATTTACTTCTAGTCCAGGTCCTTATTCATTAGACGACGCTGAGGTAAACTGGGCACATATACAGTATGCAATGAACGAATGTGATACTGTCTCGTCTGGTGCTACTACTTGTTTAGCTGCCAACCACTGGTATCTATGCAATTCTCGGAACATCATGATGCTCACCGGAATATTCCATTAAACAGTGAAAACAATCAGGCCTGCAAGACTTGGAACTCCGGAGGCAAAGACGAAAGGGTAGCCAGGAGTGATGAACACGACGCGCCATCGAGATGTAACAAGCCACTGCCACCGGGAACTCTCAACCGAAAGGCGGGTGTGAGTGAGGAAATTTGCGAAGTCAGCAATGAACCTATTCATAAGCTGCAACGACGATTAGGATACTGGGTTGTACAATTCAAACGACAAATCAACTGGCTAATCTCGCCACTGACTACATCGTCCGGTTCTGGCTGTGCTCACTGATCTGTCGAAGTGTGTCCGATCTCGTAAACAGAAGTCTCACTTGAAATCAAGTTCTTAAAATGTCACAAGGTACCCGGTTTAAATGCAATCCCTCCTGCCTTCTCCTGTAGATGGAGATTTAGCCTTAGTCAACTAGCTGATGGCTATGCCCTAGGAACTCTGAATCAATGAAGTTGTTCCAAATGACTGAAGTTTGGCTAACATCACCATCATTTTCAAAAAGGGCTCACATACTTCGTGTGCAAATCCTAGAGGGATTAGCCTGATTCCCATTGCATCAAAGCTGCTCATAACCATTGTACTCCGCAGACTAAGCAAAACGCGCGAACAGCATATCTGTCAGGAGCAAACTGAGTTTCGTGATGACTGTGGCTGCATTGATCACATCTTTACATTTGAAGCCTGAAATGTGTCATTCACACAGAAAGCTAACAGGGGCGGACTTTGGTTCGATTGATAGAACTGTACTCGGGAACTGCCTTTCGAGGCCCGGTGTACACAATGAGAAAGCAATCTGCCGTCAAATCTCGGACTACGTTAGGGTTCATGGCCGACCCTTCAGCATTCTAAGTGGGGTGCGACAAGGTTGTCCAGCTTCTGCAATCCTATTCAGCTTTCCAGTAAAAACGAGATCCTAGACTGTGCCCTGGCAGACAGAATATGATGGTGTGGAATTGGTCCCAGGTACTCGGTTCTGAGATAGAGTATGTAGACGATATCGTCTTAATCTGTGAGAGTTCACAGGCAGATCAGAACATTTTACACTGATTGGAGGCTTCAGTTCGTCAGTTTCTTATGACCTTTGCACTTACTAAGTACAACATGTTACCGCAAGATTGGCAAGACTCTGCACATGCATTCATTCTTGGTAGTCAGTCGTTGGAGGCAGTTGAAGAGTTCATATAATTTGGGGGTTTTATCAGCACTGGTGAGATGTTTGGTGAAATCTCAACTCGCACAGCAAAGTCCCGGGTGTTGCTAGCCAACTTATGCCATCTATGGCGTCGGCATGACCTCTGTCTATGTGAAAGACTGAGTGGACAATGTCACCAATAAGAACGGTATTACTGTACGGCTCCGAAACCTGGCCCATCCAAGCGGAGGATGTTCACAGAATAACAATTTTCGACCACTGGTGTCTCCGAAGAATTAACGACGTAGTGGGAACACCGTGTCAGCAATGGCGAAGTTCGCCGATGTGTCTCCAGAACGGATAGATTCGGTTGACATTTGAGTATACTGACCTTCTCTCACAGGCTTCGTTGACATGCACACATTTTACGAATGCCAGCTTACTATCTGTCACAAGGTGCCTTTGCGAGTGGTGGATTAGGTTGGAAGCGGAAGACTGGTAGGCCGCATATGACTTGGGTTTGCAGTATGAAGGCACTCACATTGAAGCTTGCTCTAGTAAGGCGATCTTGGCTTTCTGACTGAGGTCCGAAAGATGCTGTCTGATATGGTGAAGAACAGAAGGAAGTGACGCTCGTGATACGAATCTCTGTATGCATCAGCGTAATTCTTTCCTTTCCTACAACTTTTTTTTAATCTTGAGTATTTCCTTTTTTCTTGTTATAATGTGGCGCATTGGTCACTCCATATATATATATATATATATATATATATATATATATATATAACGATTCGCCAGGTTGAGGCTAGAGTATAGTCAATGATTAGGGCGATTTTTTCAGGAAACACGGTGGCTCTAAGTAAAATTTGACTGCTAATTAAGAGGGCATTGAGTTAAACAAAAACGTGATCGATTATGCTCTATGCAGTAAACAGGAGAGCACAGGTTAATCAACAAAAGAACTAAGCGGTCATTTTTCGAGTTGAGACAACCAGGATACAGGATCTCTAAATGATGCATGACGCCTGAAATAAAGATAAACATGTGCAACGATATTCATTCGATTCCGAGTAGGCATTCGAAACTCTACACAGTCGTACAAACGGATACATTCTGATACACTTTGTGAGCGCTGTATCTAAAGAGGCGAATGGTATACAACACCGATAAGCACAAGGAATAAGCAAATACAGTATTCTAATAATAACACACGTACGTGTACACATATAAATAAATTCGCAGAATAATTGACGTCGTGGTTCAAAACGCTTACTTGCAGGAGAGCAGAAATGAAGGCATTTCGGGTTCACTAAACGTCTGCAGGTGATTCAACACCATATTGGTTGTGACATCGCCTTTAGACTTATCGATGAAATCTAGGGGGTGAAACGAAAATGTCAACAATGACCGCAGAAAGACAGAGTTGATACATTTGGAGTAATGAATACACTGGTAGAACACACGGCGATCGCAGACAGCAACTCGAACAAAGTGTCTAGATGGCAGAACATTCATACAGTCCGATAAGAACACCATGTGTGCGCGAATGTGGCAGGATCAGACACACAGAGATAGCAAATCAATTAGATCGAAGAGTGCGAGTACAAAGATTTTAATAAGAACGATATATTGATGACATGAGCATATCCACACTACAAAGTGATGGTGAGTCGGTTTATATATGCGTCGATACATGATCAACTGGGCAGAGTGAAGCTAGACTTATTTGATCATAACTTTAATGGCTTGAGGTACACGAAGTGACCGCGACAAAATCTGCATTCAGTACGACTTGAATGGCTTAATGTTCTAAGACGACTTTACAACGGCTGATTAGCGCTCATCTGCGGAAAAGTTCTAAATGCACTGTTTGCCATGTCCGTAAAAGCACAATAGACTCCTCAAGCTTAGCCAAGTCGTCTCAGTCAGAGAGGCAGATGGAACATCCATCCATGCTAAGTCCAAAAGGCAAAACCGTTGGGTAATACACTTTCAGGGTCAATTTAGCTCGCATTCTGCTGCAAATGTGTCACCGCCACAAACTTACAACGTAGTATCCTGGCCGGCAGAGTTAGAACCACCTACCGAAACTGAGGTGGGCTGTTGCATTTCAGCTCTCAAGCGCAATAGAGTTGCTGGCCCAAATGACATTGTGCTGGCATTTTTCAAAGAAGGTTTGCATTGCAGTGTACTATTTCTTATGCGCCCAATCGGTCGGCATGAGATCAAACTCGAAGAACATGGGCGTCCCCGTATACTGAAAACTAGCCAAAAAATAGACCACAGGGGTTGTGAAGATATATGCGAAACAACTGGCATACAAGGTAAAGACAAAGCGAATCACAAAGGATGATCACGTCT